>CM025646.2:3625838-3647847 GCA_014621495.2 Entosphenus tridentatus
TGAGTTAATTTTTAATTTAAATGTTTTAATTATTTATGTAAAAGCTTTAAATTTATTAAAAACATAAGGGAATGTAACATTGTTAAACATTAACTCCCTTGCACACACGCGGGGGTACGATACGAAGGGAGAGTTTGAGGCGTTGTTCGAGGCTTTAGGCCTAGCTGTAGGCTTTAGGCCGCTGCTAGTAAATTTTTAATTTAAAAGTTTTAATTAAAAGCTATCTGTGGGAATTATAAGGGAATGTTATACACTTGTTTCGACAGGAAAGCCGAAAGCGTCACTGAGTGTAAAGGTTTTTGTAGGGTCATGCCAAGTGTTTGCAGTAGGGGGCGATGTTGATCACTGAGTGTAAAGGTTTTTGTAGGGTCATGCCAAGTGTTTGCAGTAGGGGGCGATGTTGATACACGGACGGACGGACGGACGGACGATATAATCTATTGGTGGCTGGTCCACTTCGTTCCTACCAGTAAAATACACTCCCTACACCCCCATTCATTTGTTCGTTCCTACCAGCCCACCCCACAGGGACCTGTTTAAAAGGAATCTGCAACAGAGGGCGACTGTGCCCCAGTGTTAACCCTGTTTTACAGCCTCGCCCTCCCGTGTAACGAGGGGACAGGACGGTTAATGAAGACAACAATAGGCGAGTTCGGAGGCGATGAGCGGATACTCTGCGTTGTGTTTTGCCCTCTTCTTGAGGATTGAGTGACTCCACCACCAACGATGAACGCCAGAGGGTCGTGGAACTGCAACTCTTTATTCCAAAAAATTCTTCACTCCTCTTGAGGGTCGAGTGACTCCTATCACCGAGGGACGATACCAGGAGGGTTGGTGGAACGGCAACTCGTTATTTCAAAGTGTTCCCCTGAGGAGCATTCGGGCATCTGTTATTACGACCAGATGCACACCAATCGACCCCCACTTTACACAGAACCTCACTGCTCAATCCCTGTAGTGTCCACCCGAATCTGAATAGGTGCCCTGCCATACCCGTCAATTACAATCATATGTGACATTAAGCGACATACCGGCTACAGTTGCAGTAAGAGGCATTGCCTGTTAACAACCTGGGCCGGATTGAGTTTGACGGGGGCCCTGTGGGGGCTGTTATAGTTTTTTTTTGGGGGGGGGTGCACTTTGTATACAATATTCTCTCGCTAAGGGCGCCACGGTGGCGCGATGTTAACTCCTTTGCTCGGTATACAAGAGGTTATGGGTTCGATCCCGACCCTGACGCCTGTTGTATATTTGTAATTTGTGTGTCTCTCTCGCCGTGGTCGCGTATCATTTTTACCCCAGGTCCTTCGGTTTTTTCCCCCCTCCGGATTTGGAATCAACGTGCGCTCAGAATTATTTGTCTGCAATACATTTCCACGTGATAAGCCCACGTCGCTGTGCTCTTGTTTGTGGTGGCCAGGTCACTTCCGAAAGAGGTTAGTCAGAACATTTGTTATTACGCACTCTTATGAGTCCAGTCCATCACGAGTGCGCATCGATCGCATGTTGAAGAAGGCTCTCTATAAAAACACCGTTTAAGTTGCAGAACTGGCTCAGACTCAGGGATGGATCCCGAACATTAATTGGTAGCGTGTTCCTGGTCTTCAGGCCGAGAACCCGAAACTGCTACATAGCTCAGTGGGCCTTGCCCTGGTGAAATAAAAATAGTAAATGAACGTAATTGGCGGTACACTGGTGCCGTATGGCATGAATATACATTTGCAATAATGCTCTTTGGTTCTTTTGGTAAAGTCAAGTAGAAAGAAAATAAATTTAATAATAAAATATGACGTTTCGATTGCAACACAAGCAATCATCATCAGGTAAGAATGAATGATAAAACAAACCTAGTAAATTTAGAAATATAATGCAATACAACACAGAGAGTCGGCTAACACAACAGTCAACACCCTACCTGGTTGATTACGTTCTTCCAAAGATTGCTCAATTTGAGAGAGAGACAAAACACAGACACGAAGACACATATACAGACACACAAGCAGAGATAGACAACACAGAGACACACAGAGAGAGACACACACATAGGCACACAGAGAAACAACGCCTCTGTGTCGAGGCCTTAAATAATTATTTGTTTTCCCGCGATTTACAACCCCGGTCAGAAGATCTCGCGGGTTGCGTCAAAATCAGTTGTTGTGATGTCGAAGCAGTCGGAAGACGGAACGTTCATACGAGTGGCTGAACACGAAGAAGCTTCTTCACACGCTGCTGTCGTAGAGCAGCACCCAGCCTTGTGACGATTGGCTGGCTCCGTGTTTTGACTCCTCGTACCCTAGACTTAGTCAGAGGGGGTTAGGGTTAGAGAGATACGAGCCACTCACTTTCGTGAGCATTTCTGGCCTACATTGGAAAATATCGTTCTTAAATGGCATTTGGCTGTTTCGCAAGAGATTTCTATTTTGACCTCATTGTCGCTATTACAATATCCCTCACCGAAACCCTAACAATCCCAACGCTTTTCTTGCCGTACTACCCATTGGCGGTTCAAGACGACAACGACGAAGATGACGATTAGCTGGCTCCGTGTTCCAAAGGCAGCTTTCACTCCTCGTGCCCCAAATCAACGGTCAAAATTAACATTAAAAAACAATCTCAGGAGACTGAATAAATCTTCAAATCGTGTCAAACTTGGCGACAGGGTCGATTCAAGGCTGATGAAAACATATTTGCCGATTAAAAATGTGATTTTAGAACTGATTTATGATGACCGGTTGTGTTATGCTGCACCGGTGTACCGCAAAATACGTTCAACCAGTCGTCGAAGTAGATTACCCAGTTGCAGGGCTGTGCCTGTATCTACGCAAAAACGTGCGTTCATTTTTCTGCGGCGGTGGTGGTGGTGGTTGTGTGTGATACGTTTTTGAGTGTCGACGGTGAGTGGTGCCGGGGGTCCAAACGTGTTCAGAACCACCGAGCCAGAGAATTAAGTGACCAAGTGTGTGAGTGCGTGAGTGGGTGGGTGAGTGCGTGAGTGAGTGAGTGGATGGGTGGGTGAGTGCATGAGTGGGTGGGTGAGTGGGTGGGTGGGTTTAGAGTGCGTGAGTGAGTGGGTGGGTGAGTGCGTGAGTGGGTGGGTGGGTGAGTGGATGGGTGAGTGAGTGGGTGAGTGGGTGGGTGAGTGGGTGAGTGCGTTCATGCATACGTGCGTGCCTGGGTGGGTGAATTAATTGTGGGTAGGTAGGTTCGTGGGTGGGTGAGTGAGGGGGTGGGTGAGTGAGTGAGTGGGTGGCTAATTGGGTGGGTGAGTGCGTGAATGAGTGAGTGGGTGCGTGCGTTAATGAGTGGGTGGGTGAGTGGGTGGGTGGATTTAGAGTGCGTGAATGAGTGGGTGGGTGAGTGCGTGAGTGGGTGGGTGGGTGAGTGGATGGGTGGGTGAGTGGGTGGGTGGGTGAGTGGGTGGGTGGGTGAGTGGGTGGGTGAGTGGGTGGGTGAGTGCGTGCATGTGGGCGGGTGGTGAGTGGGTGGGTGAGTGAGTTGGTTGGTGAGTGAGTGGGTTGGTGAGTGCGTGGATGGACGGGCGAGTGCGTGAGCAAGTGAATGGTTGATTTTCCCCATTTATGGTCATGCTCCTCTGCAATGCAGAGAGAGACGATGTCTTCCGGAAATCCAAAATTCTGAACAACGAGAGTCAAACACGTCGACGATGTTACTCTTCGGATTGTGAGACACGCGCCCCAAGCCTTTTCTTCAGGAGGGTGAGCGAGTGGGTGAGTTTCACCCACTATAAAACTGTGTATATATTTGCTGCAGGTGGGTGAGCGAGCGAGTGAGCGGACAAGTGGGTGAGCTTCACCCACTATAAAGCTGTGTGTATATATTTTCTGCAGGTGCCACTTTAAGCTCTCGAGGGCTGCTGCTGCAGCATTTGAGGTCCACTATTATGAGTTGAGCCCCTTGCTCCCCTACGCCTGCATTTAAACCCGCACCTCACGGTGCGCGTCCTTGACTGAACACGCCCGTCCGAGACGGGTCCACGCTGCGTTACGTAAGCCTCGGCACAAGCATGAGAGAGAGAGAACGAGAAAGAGAGATGTTCCCGTAGCAGTGGGGGAAGCTTTGGGAAGTGTGTTTGTTTAAAACACAACGGTTGCTGGCTAATATTGGCTCTGAAATTCAAACGGTGATAATAACGCGTTTATCTTTATTTGGTGTCACCGTCCTTGGCAAACCACTTACCCCAGTCGCCGTAGGATTCGTAGTGCGCAGAGGCACGGGACAACACAAACAGTTGGGCGGGGGGGGGGAAGAGGTAGAACCGGCACCACCAACATTTGACGCAAGTTTTGTGGTCCCGTATTAGGATGTTCGTATGGATTTATAGCACCGGATTAAAGATGTAATTTATGTTATTTTCCGGTCGGTTGTCTGTTCAGAAGCAGAGTGGAATGTTTAAAATGCGGTCCATGGTTTGCCGGATTTTCGACACGCCGTTTGTGCACCGGGTGGCCGCGATCGGCCGCATAGCCCCACCGGTCCCCGATCCGGTCGACGGTCGATCCTTGGCGGCGCGGGAGGTTCGATGGTAAGGCTCCCTGTACGAGATGTTTATTTTTTGACGTCGGCGACAGTCCAGACTCTCGCTTCCATGACATATAGTTACAAATAGCGGTTTGAGAGTTTATCGTTGAAATATGACAGGCACAGAAATTCCATCAGTGTGTAAAGACAGTACAGGGGACTAGCGGTCACAGGGGGTAATGACAGGGGAATTAGCAAAGGAAGAGATTTGGGGCCACATGGGGTAATCACAGGTTAAGGGACAGACAGGGGAACAATCTGGGGTCTAAGAGAAGGATCGAGAATAGGGGCTGTGGCCAAGTGATAGAAGGGGACAGGTGTGGATCAGGGATCGAGAGCCATCGACAGGGTTCGAGAGTAGGGGCGTGGCCAAGGGTCAGAGAGAGGGTGGCGCTGGGGATGAAAGGGGTCGAGAGGAGAGGCTCGGGGCCGCTGTTGGAGTCGGGGTCGTCGCCTGTCAAGTGAACGTGTCTTCAAATAATCAAAAGGCAGTGTCTCCTGGAGTCGTTACAAGTGTCAGAGTCTCTGTCGGAAGCCCCCTCGCGGTGGCCGGCAGCAGACCTCGACATTAGCATCGGGCTCTGGAACCACGTCGCTGCCACCGCTGCTTGGTGCCATCACGCGCAGGAGTGCAAGCGCAGCCGCGCTCTTGCTTTTTGACTCGACGGACTGCGGTCACAGTGCGATTTGTACATTTCAGCTCACGACGTGATTCGGAGAACCATTTGAAACCTCGCACGACGCCGAGCTCATGTGAAGAGTCGTGCACGAGGCCGAGCTCATGTGAAGAGTCGTGCACGAGGCTGTCACACGCTGCCCCCCAGAGAGTAAGACACTTCTCCCCGAGCTTTGGTTCTCTGCTCAGAATAATTTGGGGTTAAATGCGGACAGCTGTCTTCCTCTAGGTGATTGTGGCTGCTCCAAAATGGTTAGAGGAGAGAGATGTCTTTTCCCCGGAAGGAGACAATTCCAAGACAAGGTTGAAACACGCCTTCCGGTACGGCGTGTGTATCCTCCCGATCATAAGACGCTTCCCTCCAGCCATTGCCGGGAATGGGGGGGGTTTATTTTTTGCCCAGAAGTGCTTAAACAACGTCCTCGGTGCTCTGTTGTGAGCGCACGCCTAGTTCCGTTGTTGATATGCGCAAGGAATTGAGCAGTACGTGATGATGACTATGATGATGGTGACGACGACGACGATGGTTAAAAACATTTATTGAGCCCCCCCCCCACCCTGTGGTCTGATGTCTGATTCACACACCAATGAATGTTCTTCTTCCTCAATGTCTTTTTTCAAAAGGAGCAGCAGGGCTAATTTGTTTAACAGCGTGAACCACTCCTCAGCGATGTCCAGTGGTGGTGGGGGGGAAGGTGGTGGGGGGGAAGGTGGTGGGGGAAGGTGGTGGGGGAAGGTGGTGGTGGTAGCTGAGTGGAGGGTACTCGCTGCACCACAGCACGTGCATTGTATCCGGCCCGTCAGCAGTGATGTGCGCCTGATGGTTCGGACCCCGCTGTGTTCGCAAACAATACAGGGTGCTTAAAAAAAATGTTAACACTTATATGGGACTGTCGTTTTTAATGGAAAAAACGGATAATACACTGTAGCATGATAACAAATGTATGTTAGCAGCTTCAAAAAGTCAAAGAGTCTCCACTTGTTCGCCATCATTGTCAACACGTGCCCGGAATCTTCTGCAGGTGGTCTCCAGAGTCCGGAGGAACATTTCTTGTGGTATTGTTGCAAATTTTCAGAAGAGTTAACATTTTTTTTAAGCACCCTGTAAATATTTACATTTTTGGGTTGTCTGAATATCTCAAAAAGGTTACAAGTGTCGACATTTAAACTTAAATGTACCCCCCATCACATTTTGAATCGCACAAAAAAGAGCTCCTAACCCACCCCTGCCTCCCACCATGGTCAAATCAAGTCAAGGTACAGGTGCAGCCCCTACATGCAACGGGTCGCTAATGCTGCCGCTGACCTCTGCGACTAGCGCAGTTGGCTACGTACGCTGCGAAAGAAGTCCAACGTACGTACAGTGAGGGAAAAAAGTATTTGATCCCCTGCTGATTTTGTACGTTTGCCCACTGACAAAGAAATTATCAGTCTATAATTTTAATGGTAGGTTTATTTGAACAGTGAGAGAGAATAACAACAAAAAAATCCATAAAAACGTATGTCAAAAATATTAAAAATTGATTTGCATTTTAATGAGGAAAATAAGTATTTGACCCCACCACCACCACACGACCTACTTGCCCCGACTCACTGTGTGGTGAACCCAGTTTTACTACCGCTGGGTGGACACCGAGGGCTGGGAGATTTTTTTTTAAAGAAACTCGCACCCGTGTCTGGGAATGCGCCTCCCCCGGGAAGGGCCCGCCCCTTTTTCCTTAAGCAGTGGCGTTAGCAAGCAGTTTGCAGGGCCTGCGCCTTTAACCTTAACCCGTATACACCCAGAGACTACCATGAGGAGACTACTATGAGTAGACTACCATGAGTAGACTGCAATGAGTAGACTACTATGAGTAGACTACTATGACGAGACTACCATGAGTAGACTACCATGAGTAGACTTCCATGAGTAGACTACTATGAGTAGACTACTATGAGGCGACTACTATGAGTAGACTACTATGAGTAAACTACTATGAGTAGACTACCATGAGGAGACTACTATGAGACTACAGGCAATCCTCAGTATACACGCTTTTGTAGGACGCCATTTTGGAATAACGCGCACTTTGTATTTAAACCTTTTATTGACATACCCGAAGTAATATTTGTAATAACGTCATCCGTAACGCGACATACGCTACCCTAGCCTCACACCGCGACCCAATGGCGTGCTGTACAATAGCTAGTGTTAAGGGATAATTAACAACAGGTGGCCGGATGTGTAACATCCGGAGGGGAAGGGGCACTGGTGGTAAAGGGATAATTAATGAGGGTGCTGTAGCAAGAAAACACAGATGGTTAATAATTAAGGACCGAGTATTATATTGTGTGTACTAAACATGTATTGATATGGGCTAGGATAATATAGGCGATTATGTCTACGAGTGTGATTTAAATGCCTTAACCCCCTCCTCTACCATTATTTTGTATGGGAAAATTGTTTTTGACATACGCTATTTTGAGATACGTGCGTTTGTTCCAGGAACTCATCTATTGTGCATGTCAAGGAGTGCCTGTACTATGGGACAACTATGAGGAGACTACTATGAGGCTACGAGAGAATCGCCAAACAACCACACCAATACCCGGGCCCACCATGGCACCACCAACTCAATCCAGGGGGGGACCTCTCCAGCCCATGATCCGTTGGGGCAGTGTCCACAGCAATCCTGACCAGTGGCAATGCCGCTCGGAACCATTGGTGGCCCAGAGGGGTTACTTGGGGGTGGCCGATGGAGTGGACTAAATGTTTGTTTCCCTCATGCGGTCCAATCCGTCACTGACTCAATCAGTCACAAATTCATTCACTTGGTCGGTCGGTCACGCAATCTTCTGTTGTGTGGCAAGGTGAAATTTTGTCGGGAGATTGTTGGTGAGAGTGCTGGTGATGGTTGTCGGTGAGATTACCGGTGAGAGTGTCAGTGAAATTTCCGATGAGAGTGCTGGTGGTGATTGCCAATGAGAGTGCTGGTGAGATTTCTGGTAAGTGCCGGTGATGATTGCCAGTCAGGTTGCCGGTGAGAGTGCTGGTGAGATTGCCGTGGTTAGAGTGCTGGTGAAATTGCCAGTGATGATTGATGGTGATGATTGTTGGTGATAATTGCCAGCGATTGAGATTGCCGGCAAGGATTGCCGGCGATGATTGCCGGCGATGATTGCCGGCGAGCATTACTGGCGATTGAGATTGCTGGTGAGGATTGCCGGTGCAGATTGCCCCCAGTGAGACGCAAGAGCCCTCAGTAAATTTTGTCCGAGCACGTGCACGAGGCGCCACAGCTCATCCGAACCATCATGCCCATTTTGTTGTCACCACATCCGTACTTGTCCCTCATGGCATTGCAGTTCTCGAAGTTATTGGGCACCAAGCAGGGGTTGGCTGTTATGAGGGAGAGAGGGTGTGGGGGAGAGGAACAAGGTCAAGATGGAGAACCCTGTTCATGAGTTAAATGAGTTGTTTCAATCGAGCTGCTAATTTTATTTAGAGGTGTAGTCACAGCAGCAGCACCGTTGTTTTAAAGACGTCGTTACTCACCGCAGAGAACCATAGCGACATGACCGCCGCCACTCTACGATAGCCGGTGTCAGACTGTGCCACACGCCTCTCCCCGCATGGCCTTTGTGTTAGCATCAGTACCGATGAAGTCATTTTATTTGAGCTTTTTTGTGGTTATGTCTACGTCATCATGAGTTTATCTTTCAGCTCCGTTTCCGATTAAATACACGTACATACATGGGTTATAAAAAAAATATCCCAGCCCTCTATGTCCACCCAGCAGTAATATAAATGGGTTCACCATACAGCGAGTCGCGGTAGTAGGTCGTTTGGTGGTGGTGGGGTAATATGTGGGTACTCCCACCTCTTTCAAGACGTCTGGCCAGCCTGGAAGAGTAGGCCAAAAATGCCCTCTAGAGGGACTCTCTAGAGCTGGTCTCGAGAATGTACATCATACGTACGTTGGACTTTGCGCAAGTCGCCGGAACGGCAAAGGGGGGTTAAGCAAACAAAACGACGGGGTCAATGCCGTTGGCGGACCATTCCCTACTTTGTGATGAGCAGCAGCAATGTGGTTCAAGAGCTCGGTGCCAATATCGAGGTCTGCCTCTGGCCACAACCAGAAGAGGCTACAGTAGAAAGAGGGATAATTCGTTTGGGTGGTGCTGCTGTTCCCCTTCCTCCGTGCAATGAGTGCAGACTACATTGGGTTTAATCTGTGGTCCATAGTGTTGGATTGCATAGCTACAATCACACTGTGGCTTCCATAATAGAGTTTTTGGGGTTAGATCGCGTAAATATATAAATGTGTTGTTTAAACCCACCACCTGACACAGCCAACTAGTAAGGGTTGTCACGTAAACAGGAGGACCAGAGGAGGGAGGGGGATTAGAGGGAGGGGAATCAGAGGGGGAAGGGGGTATCAGAAGGGGAGGGGGATCAGAGGTAGGAGGGATCAGAGGCAGGAGAGGGGATCAGAGGGAGAAGGGGGTATCAGAGGGGGGAGGGGGATCAGAGGTGGGAGAGGGGATCAGAGGGTGAAGGGGGTATCAGAGGAGGGAGGCGGATCAGAGGTAGGAGGGATCAGAGGCGGGAGGGGGGATCAGAGGGAGAAGAGGGTATCAGAGGGGGGAGGGGGATCAGAGGCGGGAGAGGGGATCAGAGGGTGAAGGGGGTATCAGAGGGGGGAGGGGGATCAGAGGTAGGAGGGATCACGTGATGTTTGGGCGATGTGGCGCTTACTGCAGAGGCCGTCGTCACAGTGGTCAGGGCAGGCTTCGCAGGGCGCCCCCTTGTCGTACGGCCGCGTCAGCCGGTACTTGAGGTTCCCCCTGCAAACAGCGGCAGGCCGTAGCGGGACGTTACTTACCCCTCCCCGCGAAGGGGGGGCGGGCTCACCGCGGTGGCACTGCTCACCTCCCCCCCACACGTTGTCCTCCGGCGTGAGGTCTGGCGTTTCGGTGAGCCACCCCCTCCCTCTCTCCCTCTCCCACCTCTTCGAAAACACGTCAGCGAGCCGTGGAAAGGACGGTCGGGGTGAGAAGCATGACCCAGCCGCAGCCATGTGTGGCTATGAGCGGGCGTGGCGAGCAGGCGTGTACCTTACCCTGGACAGTAGGTGCACTGGTAGAAGTATTTGAACGGTTCGCCGCTGGGGCAGTAGTTGACCGCGCACCCGACCTCAAATGATTGGTACCAAACGACCTGCACGAAAGAGACAAAAAGTTTAAGGCTGAGCCTTTGTGTGTGTGCGACGAGGGGAGGGCGGTAGTGGGGAGCGGTAGTGTAGCGGTTAACTCACCGAGCTACGAGCCCAGTGACCCGAGTTAAATTCCCATAGACGGCCACCAACACCATATATGAATCGGTCCTGGGCCTCCCCTAGGTCGACTATCAGAATAATAATAGTGTGGTTGGATTGAACGAATGGGGGTGAATGAGTGATGGCCATGCAATGAGAATAATTAATAATTATTATCATTCTAAATAATTATCATTGTCAATAATTATTGTTCTCATTGCATCGCCATCACTCATTCACTCATTCACCCCCATTCTTTCAATCCATTCATTCATTTAATTCATTCGTTATCATAATTTTCTGTCATCAATTTCACCTCATCCACGAAAATCACCATTCGCTTAAGGCGCT
This sequence comes from Entosphenus tridentatus, assembly GCA_014621495.2. NCBI lineage: Eukaryota > Metazoa > Chordata > Hyperoartia > Petromyzontiformes > Petromyzontidae > Entosphenus > Entosphenus tridentatus. Next base: position 3,636,702 of record CM025646.2, read on the forward strand.
ATATAAATTGCGCTATGGAAAGATGAAATTGCCGAGATGGCGGGGTGGGGGGGGGTACAAATGCCTCGGCGGGAAGCCCGCCCGCCGTTACCTGCGTGTAATGTCCCACCATGCCCAGACCCAGCGCTCCAAACCCAAACTCAAATCCCGGCTTCTCGGATTCGAGCTCCCACGTACGCAGCGCGTCTTCCCACGGCCTCGCCGTTGGGGACATGAAGATGTTCTCACCGCACTGCCACTCTGGGGAGGTAAGCGAGAGAGCTTCTAACCACCGCCCCACATGTGTGCACACGGCCATCCTGTTGCTCTGTTGTTGGATGACGGCATGCTATGTCAACCCATACGGTTTACCGCTTATTCTTGGACAGGGGAATTTCATTTTCAGGTCCATACAGCATACAGTCGTTTCAATATGGACAACAACAAAAAATAATGCCTATTTGTTTGTGTTTCTTTCTTGTGATGGGAATTTGTGGGATAAACGTTGAGATTTATATTAATTGGTCTGTAATAAGGTAGGCACTGATAAGGGGTTGACAGGTATGCAATATACACACTACTATACATTCCTATACCCTAGTTTAACACGTAGGCTTTCGCGAACAATATTCAAATGATGATGTCGTCCTGTTCTATTTAAGACCGGAAGCAGGTGGATGGCTTCACTATTCAGGCAAATCGCCCAATGATGCTGGATGTAATTACCAGCGAAACGTCGTACTCAAATTGTAAATGTTGTGGATTTACTCTCCAACACACCGGTGGGCTGAAGTAGTAACTATTGGGCGTTTTTTTTACGTGAAAAATCCCTTACTAATTGGCTGTGTCGGGTGGTGGAGGGTTACGACACATTTATACTTACGTGATCTAACTCAAAAACCTTTATTATGATTCCTATACCCTAATATACAGTACACTATACACTACTATGCACTATCCTACATTACACTACTCTATACACTACACTATCATACCTGTTAACCCGTATGGTTAACCCGTTGTACAGGGAAATTTAGTTTTTAGGTCTATATGGCGTACAAACGTTTCAATACGGGCAACAACAAAAATGTTTTTTGTCCATTTGTTTCTGTTTCTCTCCTGGTGATGGGACCTTTGTTGGATAAACGTTGAGATTTATCAGGGGCACGGGTTGACCAATCAGGTCTGAATTGGTCTGTTATAAGGTAGGGCACTGATAAGGGGTTGACAGGTGTGTGACCCCCCCCACCGCGTCGGGGAAGGGGGGTACTTCTCGAGTGTTAGTTGCGGGGTTGGTGACGGATGCGACAGCATAAAAGTACGCTACGACAAATCATTTTGCCGCAACGCCTCCCTCTTGCTGCTGCTGCCCGGCACCCATACGCCACGGTTATATGGAAGGCGTTATAGGTGCAGCAGCCACTTGATCACTTTGCTCGCGCGCTTCCTCTGGCGTGAGTGTATCATAATTATTATTATTGTGCAAATGTTAAGTTCTTGCTAAACTCTTTGGTTCTTTCGGTAAAGTCGCGTAGGTATAAAATAAAATAAATCACGACGTTTCGATCACAACACACGCGGTGGTCCTCGGACGGAACTGCTGAACCAGGAAGAAACAGCGACAGAGCTGTTACAACAAGACATTAACACAACTGACATGCTTGCGTGCGGGTATGGAATTCCTTTTCAGCTCAGACCCCGCTTGCTTGCCCATCGCAACATATATAACCTCTTGTTGTAACTGCTCTCTCGCTGGTTCAGCAGTTCCACTGCTGGATTATATTTTTTCCGCCTAAGGATGACCGCTTGTGTTGTGATTGAAACGTCGTGATTTATTTTATACCTACGTGAATTTACCGAAATAACCAAAGAGTATGAATTCCTGCCGTCACGAAAGCTTCAAATCAAGATTCTAAACGGTACCTTTCCTGACAAAACGCCAGATGAGGCTTGTTGTTTTTGTTTTAATTACCATCGATACGTCATGGTAATCGAATTGTAAATACTGAACTAAGTAACTAATTGGGCACGTTTTCTTTACGTGACTAACCTCATTAATCGGACGTGTTGGGTGGTGGTGGTGGGTTTAACGACCACATTTACATGTTTATGCGATTTAACCAAACTAAAAAACTCTGTTATGAAAAAATTAATATTGACGAGAACGAACAATGCAATGAAAACAAAAACATAGGTTGCCCATTGAACCACGTGGACATCGTCATTTTGTGCATTCCGAGCATAACCGGGCCGTGACATTGCGACGACGGGGGAAGCCCCCCCCCGCCCGGTCTGGCCCCGGGGGGTGGAGGCTGGGGCGGGGAGGGGGCTCCACCTCGAGAGCATTTCAGGTCTGAAAACAGCCGGAGCGATCGTTTGGTCGGAACGGTACTCAGGAAGTGGCATCGAGAGCACGGTAAACGCAAGGTGTAATTGGAACTACATGGTTGCACAACTCAGGAAGTGAGGTGTAATTGGGACCACGTGGTTGCACAACTCAGGAAGTGAGGCGTAATTGGGACCACGTGGTTGCACAACTCACGACGCGAGGTGTAATTGGAACCACGTGGTTGCACAACTCATGACCCGAGGTGTAATTGGGACCACGTGGTTGCACAACTCACGACCCGAGGGGTAATTGGGACCACGTGGTTGCACAACTCACGGTGCGAGGTGTAATTGGAACCACGTGGTTGCACAACTCAGGAAGTGAGGTGTAATTGGAACCGTGTGGTAGCACCACTCACGTTGCCAGGGGAGGAACAAATTATTATTCGTCACGTCGTGCAAGACTAATATCGCATCGTATTCTTACAAGATTGTGTCTTTGCAACGACCCCCCTAGAATTGGGTTGTTACCTTGATGTTTGAGCTCTTTCTCGGTCCGGTGGGTAAAAGAGCAATCGTTGACCCACTTCCGACTGCTCTCCTCCCAGTCGCTGTTCCATACCTGCAATGCATCGGAAAGGGAGAGGGAGGGGGGGAAGTGGGGGCCTGTCATGTTCGAGTCCGCTCGGGGCGACGTGCTCAGCCTCCCATTGCGCGGTGTGAATCCGCCACACTGCCCCGTTCAATACCGCCGTGTGTGCACTCACCACACGTGCAAGACAAAGGCAAAGATCCCCCATACAGCTTTAATCGACTTTTGGGACAAGTGATGTTAACGAGTCAGAATGGCAAACGAGGGTGTGGGTGGCAAGAACCAGGCTCAGCCGCCTTTGTCTCCCCAGTGGCGCAGTTTACACACCGCACCAGGTACTCATTTTAGGCTGAGTCGACCTAGGTGAGGACCACGAGTCGCATGTTTCGTATCGCAGCGCGCTAACGCTACACCACCGCTCCCCACCACGCATGCGCAACATGTTGTTACAACAATAAAAGTCATGATAACAAAAAAGACCCCCGTGACGTCAACCGAGGAAGAGTGGGGAGGCATCGCGTGCCACCGTCACTGTCACAAATCTGCCAAACGTAACAACAAATGATTACACCGCAAAATTATGTCATTCGATAAAAGCACGGCCAAAAGTTCGCTTCCTCCACCCCCCACACCAAGAAAAAAATCTTAGCCGAACCCCCCTCAGAAAGAGCCTCGTTTAGCCGCGAGAGACCGGGATCAGAGTCCCCCCCCACCCCCACCTTGCACGGCGGCCCCGAAAGGGGGGGGGCCGAGGTGGGTTATTGTGGGCACGTGACCCCATCCACGGGGCCCAGGGGGGGCCCCCCCCTTCCCGGGGGTGTGGCCCCCCCCCCCCCCCCGGGTTCGTTCCTCTGTCGAGGGGATTGTACAGGGTGCTTAAAAAATGTGAACACTTCTGAGAATCTTCAACAACACCGTAAAGAAATGTGCCTCCTCTGGGCTCTGGAGACCACCTGGAAAAGATTCCAGGCACGCGTTGACAATGATGGCGAACAAGTGGAGACTCTTGGACTTTTTGAAGCTGTTAACACACATTTGTTATCATGTCACAGTGTATTATCCGTTCTTTTTCCCTTAAAAACCAGAGTCCCCATATAAGTGGTAACATTTTTTGAAGCATCCTGTAATTATCAACAACCATCTGTCATGGCGGGCTCCACACACCGGTTGACGGCGGGCCCCCAACCATCGCATCCAGCCTCCCGAGCGCATGTCGTGTAAGGTGCTCACCATCTTGAGCATGTTTCTGGCCGGAGGCGTGACGTTGCAGCGGATGGCGTTGTGCTGGTCTACAATGCCCTGCTGGACAGACTCTTGGCTGGTGTCCATCTCGGGATGTTCGGACATCCAGTCAGCATCATCCCCTCTGACCGGCACGATCACCAGCATCATCGTCAGCAGCAGCATCGCATGCGCAGCCACCACCACCAGCGGCATCGAGCTCCTGCAGCCCGGGGGCGGACGGAGATGTACAACTAGAGTGGAGCCTGCTAGTCTGCGCTTGGACGCACACGCCCAGGTACTCACGCCGTTGATTAATTACTCGAGCGATGATCGGTTCGATTGCTCCCCTGATTACCCGTTCAATTGCCCGACGTGCATCACCGCGCTTGTTCACTGTGCCGAGCTCGCGCCCATCCGAGCACAGTCCAGGCTCAAAGCCTGCTTAGCTTCTGAGATGTTTTGATAAGATCGCGCGCCTTGTTGACACGGAGGCGTGCAATCCTAAGAGTTTGACAAATTGCGATGGGAGCTACGATGATCAAATTACTCACAAGTCACGCTTCGTTTTCTGCCGGGTCTGGCTGGGCTAAAATCCAGTGGCTACCACCCCCATAGGACAGGCGCCGTGCCACCCTATAATGCACAACCCCTGCCAGGCCGCGCACTTCCCCCCCCCAGCTACCAAAATATTGCTCCCTGGGACAGAACCTCCCTTCTCCACTCTGCTGTCCAGACATGGAACTGCCTCCCTTATGAACACATTGTCGGCGAAGTCACCGATTCTAGTCTTCAGGCCTTCAAATGCCGAGCTCAACACGGAGCATTTCCTAACTTCACCACACGCCTTGTCGGGACCGAGTCTTTGAGCCGCAGTGAACCAATGATTATGCCGATTAGATGCACTCATGTCTGACATGGCTGTTGTTCACGATCGCACCCAATATAAAGCAAGCCTCTCGAATGATCTTTCTGTCCAGGCCCACGTGCTGGCGAGTGTACGGAGTCGCGTAGCGTACAGCCGGTATGTGGTGGGGAGGGCGATGGCGCAATCGTTACCTTGACGCTCTACGAACCCGGCGACTTGAGCATCTTAACACCTAGATTTGAAGTTTTCGTGACTGCAGGGATCCATACTCTTTGGTTATTTTGGTAAAGTCACGTAGGCATAAAGTAAAATACAATAAATCATAAAATTAAAGTATTTTTTTAAATAATAATAAATTTAAATTATAAAAGCAAAAAACCACGACGTTTCGACCCCCCCTCTCTCTACCCTCTTCCTCCCCCCATTGTCTAACGCACTACTTGTACCCCCTCTCACCCCCTATGTCTACCCCCCCTCTCTCCCCTATCTCTATCTTCTTCCTCCCCCCATTGTCTAACACACTTGGACTGCGCCCTCGCTCTCAGCTCCCCCCTCTCTCTCCCCCTGTCTCTGCTACCTCCCTCCCCCCGTTGTCTCCTACATTTGCGCTGGCTGCCCCGCCCATGCACTTTGAAAGCCCTTATAAGCAGTTGCATTTGGAGGCTTGACCCCTCTTTTCTCTCTCCGCCCAATGAAGACGGCTTGTGTTGCCATCAAAACGTCGTGGTTTTTTGCTTTTATTATTTTCAATGTATTCTTTTAATTTTTATCGACTTACACACACACATCGCCGCAGACATGCACATCGACCCACACGCACACATGGGCTTAGACGCAGCATTAATATTGTAAAAAGAAGTAACTGAATTAAAAAACAGTAGTTGTCTACACACACACACCACGCACACACATTGACTAACATACACACGTGGACTTACGTACACACACATCGACGGGACGGTATGCACTATCACTACAGCAGTGCAAAGTGTGGTGGTACCTGCTTAAACTATAGCAGTGCAAACCGACTGTGGTGGTTCGTGGTATCACTACAGCAGTGGCTAGTAACTGTGGTGTAACTTGCTATTGTGGTGGTCATGTTGACACACACACGCGCGCCAGAACCAGGGTGCTTACCGGTATGGGATAGTTGTGTACTCCTGGATGGGACCCGCCGGGGGGAGCGGGCTGTGGGCAGTGTCTATGATCCCACAGAAACCGGTCCAGACCGGTCGGGCCAACGGCGGTTAGAAACCCTCTGAGGGGAGGGGGCTGGGGGAAGCTATGATCCCACAGAGCCCCGCCCTCCAGGGAGAAACAGTATGTAAAGCGGGTTCTTGAGGGCGGAGGGCAGTTCGCCTCAAGCCGAAGTCAGAAGCTGCCTGGAGAAGAAGACCCTGGACCCCAAGCCACTGACATCCTTTTAAGGGCCAGGGCTCAGTGTGGTGCCAGTGGTCGAGAGGTTAGGACTCTGAGGTTCGATTGGCCTGATGTCTTTCTAAGGGTCAGGTCCAGATGGGCCAGTGGTCAGGGACCCACCGGGCCAGCGGTGGGTCAGCCTCCCCTAGGTCTAGCCAGCCGAAGGGCTAGAGGAGTCAGAGTGACTAGGTACGATAGCCCGGAGGCTGCACCTTCCCAGGTTGTGGGTGGAAGGGGCCATTACCCCTTTGTGTTAGGGTTTAAGTGTAACCTGTTATAGTATAAATACACAGTGTTGCCTCTACGATGACTTCGTCTCCCTACAAGAACATTACACTATTAATCCAGCAGTGCATATACTGTGGTGGTATCTGCTATCAGTACAACAGTGTATACTGACTGTGGTGGTAGCTGGTATGATTACAGCAGTGCATACAGTGGTGGTACCTCTGCTTTAGCTACTGCAGTGCATGCATACTGTGGTATAAGCTGCTATGATTAGAGTAGGGCAAGCGACAGTGGTGGTACCTGCTATGATGACAGCAGTGCATAGTGACGGTGGTGGTACCTGCGAGCACTACAATAGTATATGCTGACTGTATAGCAGTATATATGGAATGTATAGCACAAAGTAGTAAGCAGACAGAGTGCCGTGGTGAGGCCTAGTCCCGTGCAGAGCCCCCGGGCTCGCCTAGATTTCCCAGCCCGCCGAGGTTTGACCTTGGCAGGCTGGGGGCTGGGCCGATCCCCGCGGTAACGCGAAAATAATGTGATGTAAGCGCTATAATAATGATATGTAGGGGCTCTATAGTAGTTTCAGGATGCATTGGGGCATCATTGGGGTGTGGTGGGGAGAAGAGGACATCGCACAGTGAAGAATGTACGTGTTTGGTGTGTTTTAGCTGCATGTGTAAGGCGATCGTGTGTAAGTTTCTAGGGGCAACCCATGTGGGCAGTGCAAAGTGTAATGAGATAAATGCTTATAAGACAAATTCGTGAGACTTACGTCTTATCTAAAAGCATATAACACAAAAGTGTGCGACTTACCTTGGGCGATGGCGCGTGTGGATTGCTGGGGGTAACCTCGTGGGCACTGTGCGCAAGTGCAGCTGGCTGCGTTGTGACCCAGCGGGCGGCGAAGGGGAATAAATAAATAATAGGCAAACTAACTTAAAAGTCTTCTTGGTTCTTTCGGTAAAGTCACGTAGAATGGAACTAATAAAATAATAAAACATTTAATAATTCTCACGACGTTTCGGCCACAACGCAAGCAGCCGTCCTCAGGTGAAGAACAGGTCTGTCGAGAAGACAGAGTCTGAATGACACACCCCAGGCTTGGAGCGTCTATTTAAGCTGGGATGGAGGGGGAAGAGCGCCTTGACAACATAATTTGCATATCAAGAGGAATTTAGCATATTTATGGGAAATGCAGATATGCGATTAGTACTACTTGTGAAATGCGTAGGAGGTGGGCGGGGGGTTTAAAGTCATATTATGCCCGTGCATTATGCAGGATTAGCAGCATCAAAGGGAGGGGATAGGGGTAGCATTAATAAAGGGAAGGAATTTTAATAGTATGTAGCTGCAGTAACTAAACCACCACGTAAACAACTAAAGTATAAATTACATAATATCATCAGTATACTAAATATACTCTCCAATAAGCTGAGCTACTAACAGTAAGTAATACATTACAATTCTATGTCGCAAAAAATATAATATGCTTCCAGCTAAATAGACGCTCCAAGCCTGAGGTGTGTCATTCAGACTCTGTCTTCTCGACAGACCTGTTCTTCACCTGAGGACGGCTGCTTGCGTTGTGGCCGAAACGTCGTGAGAATTATTTTATTGGTTTATTTTTATTATTTTATTATTTCCATTCTACGTGACTTTACCGAAAGAACCAAGAAGATGAATCCCTGCAGTCACGAAAGCTTTAAATCGAAATTTAACTTAAAAGTTTAAATATCTCCAACAAAACGCTAAATTAACGAATTTAAAGGTGACAGATGTGAAAAGAGAATAGCCTCTTCCCATCGCGGGGCTTAGGGCGTGCTGGCTGGCAATTTTATTTGGACAAAAAGGCAAATCCTTCGCAAGAGCATGCGCGGAGACTTTTATAGGTTAGGAAGAGAAGAAACTGTAGGGGGCAGCACCAAGCCCGGCCGCCTTTGTCTCCCCAGTGGCGATGTTTACCCCACAGCAGTTACTCGTTTGAAGCTGAGTCTACCTAGGGGAGGCCCAGGACCGGTTAATCGTCACCGGTGGTGGCCGTGAGCGGGAATCGAACTCGGGTCGCCGGGTTCGTAGCGCAGCACGCTAACCACTACACCCACCGCTCCCCCCCACACACAGACAGTGCGCTAACCACTGCACCACCGCTCCCCTCACACACAGACACACAGACAGCGCGCTAACCACTACACCACAATGCGTGACGTTTCCACATGCGCGGGTCACATGACAGATTTGACGTCACAGCTCACTTGCCGTGCAAAAAATCTGCATTATTGAGCTCCCCCCCCCCCAAAAAAAAAGTGTATTTTTATAATGTTTGCATGTCGAGAAGTACGCTAAACATTTTCAACAGACACATAATCACAACTTTTCCTTTTATTTTCAGTATATGGAGATAACCTTTTGCCACGGCAGCTCTCCCGCCTACCTCAGCATTTTCTTGGTGTGGGTGTTCCACCTGATGAGGATCGCTTGTGTTGCGATCGAAACGTCGTGATTTGTTTAATTTTATTTTATTTCTACCTACGCGACTTTACTGAAAGAACCAAAGAGTATTGATTCCTGCAGTCACAAAAACTTAAATCAAGATTTGAACACAACTCCTGTTTTATTGCCAGAAAGGTTAAAACATTTGATTATTTTTGAGACCTGAGCGAGATTCCCAGGAATGGCTAACAAAGAAAAGCACGGTTGGATACGTACGGTGCAAGAGAAGTTTAACTTAAACATATAGACTCACATAATCACTCACCGACCCACATAGTCACTCACGCACAGACTCACCTATCCTCGCGTATGTATAAATGTGTCTTCAAACCCGCCACCAGCCGACACAGCCAGTTAGAAGGGGTTGTCACGTAAACAAAGAACGTGCACAATTAGTTTACTAGTTCAGCACTAACCGGTGGTGTGTTGGCGAGTCAACCCACTACAACATTAACAAGCATAGTGTAGTGTACAGTGTAGTGTATAGTGTAGTGTATCGTGTAGTATACTAGTTCAGCACTAACTGGTGGTGTGTTGGCGAGTCAACCCACTACAACATTAACAAGCATAGTGTAGTGTACAGTGTAGTGTATAGTGTAGTGTATCGTGTAGTATACAGGTTCAGCACTAATCGGTTGTGTGTAGGAGAGTGAACCCACTACAACATTTGCAACTCGAGTACCGTAAGGTTTCACTGTTTAATAACAGCCAGCATCATCAGGCGACAGCCAAACACAAACAGCCTGACGAGGCTGCTTATAATTATCGGCGAAACATCGTACTCGAATTGTAAATGTTGTGGGTTTACTCTCCAACACACAACCGGTGAATGCTGATACGTTAACGAGTTGGCGACGTTTTGTTTACGTGGTGGCGAGTTTAACGAGCAAATTCATATTTACGCAATTTAACCCCCCAAAAAACCCTTATCATGGATACTATTGGTCACGAAAGCCCTACTACTACTAATTGCACGTGAAAGCAAAGTAAAGGTATGTCGCATCCAGCGAGCGATGTTGTTGTAATCTGGTGGCCCCTTTAACGAATCCGCGTGTGAACGCGCCTCCCTAGGGCCGCACCAAACAGTCCCTGGGCACGGTAAACTCACATCGTGGCCATCGCTGTCCGCGTTGATGCGTTTTGTTTGCGCCGTTCGCCCGACGCTTTGCAGAAAGGAGGAGAGAGCGAAGGAATCCACCCCGAGGGAGCGGCAAAAGCGTTGAGTGGATCAAGACGGCTGACCGCTGTCTCGTTCTCTCTCTGCAGAGATGGAACCCTTTAAATACACCACACACTACGCACACGACCCAGGTACAATGCCGGGGGTGGGGGGGGGGCGATTGATATTCGAATGCAGCTTCAAGTTTTGACGACGAGTAATGAAAGTGCTTTGGCAACCGTGGCCATTATTCGACCCCCCGGGGCAGGAGGAGGGTGGGGTGATTTTAGATTTCGGTTGCGAAACGCCTCACGAAATAATGAACCCGTGGATATATTTACGAGCTCCAGGGGTCTTCGGGCGCTTTAGCATGAATCGTGGCTACCGTGGGCGCAGCCCCTGCAACGACTGGATTGCTGCCACTGACGGTGGGCAAAGAGGCCTTCCTGAGGGTTACTTTGGCCTACTCTTCCACAACTGGCCGAGGACGTCATAGAAGAGGTGGGTAGTCCCCAGGGCTATATTATCTAATAGGTCACAGTGGGCACTGTGCCTCGGGCCTCCGAAAACAAACAAAAAATTACCCAATGTTTTTGTTGTTTTGTATGAATAAAAAATATAACCAACAAAATCTTCTTGAACACATATATTTACGTATAAAGGATATAGCCCGGTGTATATGTGGCACATTAGAAATGGATCACTCTTTTAATTATGTCCTTGTGCAGCAAGGGAGTAAAGTGTGGCTCTGTGAAAGTCCTGATGTGCTGTGCAGTGCATCAATGCATGTGTGTACAGCAGAACATGGCACAGCGGTTACACGGGACAGCGGTACCATGGGACAGCGGTTACACGG
>CM025646.2:3647857-3682298 GCA_014621495.2 Entosphenus tridentatus
GGGACAGCGGTTACACGGGACAGCGGTTACATGGGACAGCGGTTACATGGGACAGCGGTACCACGGGACAGCGGTTGCACGGGACAGCGGTTACATGGGACAGCGGTTACACGGGACAGCGGTACCACGGGACAGCGGTTACACAGGACAGCGGTACCATGGGACAGCGGTTACACGGGACAGCGGTTACATGGGACAGCGGTTACACGGGACAGCGGTTACACGGGACAGCAGTACCACGGGGCAGCGGTACCATGGGACAGCGGTTACATGGGACAGCGGTAACACGGGACAGCGGTACCATGGGACAGCGGTTACACGGGACAGCGGTTACACGGGACAGCGGTAACAGGGGACAGCGGTACCACGGGACAGCGGTTACACGGGACAGCGGTTACACGGAACAGCGGTTACACGGGACAGCGGTACCATGGGACAGCGGTTACACGGGGCAGCAGTACCATGGGACAGCGGTTACACGGGACAGCGGTTACACGGGACAGCGGTTACATGGGACAGCAGTACCACGGGACAGCGGTTACACGGGACAGCGGTTACACGGGACAGCGGTACCACGGGGCAGCGGTACCATGGGACAGCGGTTACACGGGGCAGCGGTACCATGGGACAGCGGTTACACGGGACAGCGGTTACACGGGACAGCGGTTACACGGGACAGCGGTACCAGTTGCAGAAAGTCATCACTGAAGGCCCACGAAACAGAAGTGCCAAGGGGCCTCCAAGAACCTTAAATCAGCCCTGACAGTGCCCTCACTTGCGCCACCGCCACGCCTAACCTGACGATCATAGACGAACCGTGGTGAACATCAAATGTTCTGCGGGGGTGGTGGACAGAGCGAGCGGGGGGGGGGGGGATTCATGAACAATTCCGCCATCGTTTCAACTGCTGCACCGGGAGAATCGAAGCGGCGACTTTTTGGAAATCGCGATCAGCGATCGGCGAGCGCAGAGTGCGTTGTTTGGGATAACCGTGTCAACCCACGCGGTTTAACCCCCTATTTTTGTGCAGGGAAATTTATTTTTCAGGTCCATACGGCGTACAGCCGTTTCAGTACGGGCAACAAAAAGTTTGTGTCTATTTGTTTGTGTTTCTTCCTTGTGATGGGACTTTGTAGGATAAACGTTGAGATTTATAAGGGGCACGAGGTGACCAATACGTTCTGAATTGGTCTGTAATGAGGTAGGGCACTGATAAGGGGTTGACAGCTGTGGTGTTTCAAAACTCCCCCGAGAACGGCGACGTCGTTACCGTGACTTGGACTCACGGTCCCAGCTGAGAGCACCGTTCAGACGGCGCTAAACGAGCGAATTGGGCCCCCCTCTCTCTCCCCCTATCCCTGTGGCTGATAACGTTGTCCACCCCCGTCACCCCTGTGCTTGTAAGGGGCGCTGTGTGTGTGTGGTGCTTTGTTTGTTAGAGCGGTTCGTCACACCCCGCAACACGTACACACACATACAGCGCGCACGCGCACACAATACGCATGCACACAACGGGCACGCACACACAACGCACACGCAACGCTCGCGCACACAACGTGCACGTGCACACAACACACACAACGCACATACACCACGAACACACAACACGCACGCACACACAACACGCACACAACACGCACACAACACGCACACAACACGCACGCACACACAACACGCACACACACACACACAACACGCACGCACACAACGCTTACGCACACAACACGTACACACACACAACACAACGCACACACACAACGCACACACAACACGCATGCACACACAACACGCACACAACACACACACAAGGCACACACAACACGCACGCACAACGCTACTATCACCTTGGGAACGTTTCGCTGTGGTCATCAAAGTGAATCACAATTTTCACCGCACACCCCCGCCCCCTCCATGTAATTAAAACTTAGCCAAAGCAAAAAATGTGGGTGTCAGAATTAATTATTTTTGTTTTAACACGTAGGCTTTCGCGACCAATATCATCCATAATACAGGTTTAAGTGTTTTGGTTTAACACGTAGGCTTTCGCGACCAATATCATCCATAATATAGGGTTTTCGTGTTTTGGTTTAACACGTAGGCTTTCGTGACCAATATCCATAATATAGGTTTGTTGTGTTTGATTTAACACGTAGGCTTTCGCGACCAATGCCATCCATAATATCTTTTTTTGTTTTGGGGGGGTTATTTTTTCGTCAACAAAGTTTCACGACAACCATAAAAAAAGCTTCTCCGGGCATTTAATTTATGTCATGGGACCTCCCTTGCCAGTATCAAAATATAAGAATAGTTGTTACCCTTTCTGGCAATAAAACAGGCGCTGAGATGTTAAAGCACCAAACATAAACCTTTTGCAATTAATCATTTCTGCAGTAACCACGTGTATTTCCGAACATGTTTTGTTGTTGTTTGCATGTTCGACACAGGTACGTGTGCCTATTGCAGACATCATTCCTTGCAAAAGGTTTCTGTTTGGTGTTTTAATATCTTAACACGACGACGTAAAAAAACAACCGCGGCGATCGCTCGCACGGCCGGCCGGCCCAGCCAACTGCGGATTAAAGACTTGGCTGGCAAGGCGACCCCCCCCCCCCCTCCTGAAATGGAGAGGAGTCTCGAGGTCCCTACCGGCAACAGCTCGCCTGGGTCACACGGAGAAAGCGACGCGCAATTTGAACGAAGTTGACTCCGGCTTACTGCTCCAGGGCTCGCTAGAAGAGGGACCAAAGCAGGGCCATTGGCTCTCCGGTATGTTTGTGTACATATGTTGAACTTCCTTCGCATCAGACGTAGCCAACCGTGCCAATCGGATGACGGGTGATTGTGTGAGTGAGTGACTATGTGAGTGGGTGAGTGACTATGTAAGTGAATGAGTGACTACGTGAGCCTACGTGTGCGTTGAATTTCCTCGGAGGGAAATCTCAACAATCTCTCTGCCTTGTGTTTTCTCTTTCTCACGCCTCCTCGTGCGCACGCCCTCGTGGCCACACACCGCACGGAATTGCGCACCCATCTCAACAGCGAAGTCGGGGGTTTAGAGCTTGGACGGTGCTTTGGATGGGCCTGCGGCTCAGGTGACAAGTGCGCTACACACATATATATAGATTGCTGATACAGTGCTCGGTAGTGCGCCAGCAAAGGGCAATGCAACAACATATACTGTTGTTGTTTTTGTCTTTCTGCACTTCAACTCTGCCACGTAGTACCCTCCCCGCCTTCACCCACCCGCGGGCGTGGTGAGGTGCGATCAAATAACCCCCCCCCCCCCGCGACCTCCTAGTGGAGGCCGCCATCCAGCAGTGGAGTGACACAGGGCTGTACTTGGACTCGTGTGTACATTACGCTGGAATCAGGCTGCGTTCCGTATCGCCACACGCGTGCATGGCGTTCCGCCTCCTGGCATCGAGCTTGTCCGCACCTGCTATACACACGCCGCCGAATTTGAACCCGATGATTCTAGATTTGAAGCTTTCGTGACTGCAAGGATTCATATTCTTAGGTTTTTTCGGTAAAGTCACGTAGGTAAAAAATTCAAATTAATAAAAGTAAAATAAAATAAAAAATAAAAATCACGACGTTTCGGAGGCAACACAAGCTTCCGTCTTTAGGTGGAACCGTCACAGCCACGACAGCTGTATCAAGTAAATGAGAGATTACAAGAGCTACCACTCCGTATATATAATGGTTGGAGAGGGGAAGGGGGCAAGTACGGCACACTTTCTATTGATATGGTAAGGTGAGGCTTCAGACTAAGAATAGACTGCATAATAAAAGGCTGAGCCTTTGTTATGGAGAGGTACGGTTTGTAACTACGCCTAGCCTACATAGCAAAAGTGTGAAACAAGGGGAGAATTAAACCTGGTAAAAACAAGCCTGGCTGTCTATCAATAACCTGTAATAGTTGTCTGTCAAATAAGATGGTCCAAATAAGTGTAGTTAAATCTTTTTTGCATGGTTAATCACATCTTTCCAATGATTACTCAGTTTGTAACCATTATCACGGTTGAAATTATGTCTGTGTTTGTATATTTGTATGGCTTCATGTACAAACCTTTGATGGTAGCCAGGAGGTTTGCAGAGCACCTTGGTCTCGGAAAAGACAATTTCATGAGAGCCCACAGAGTTGTAGCAATGATCGGCAACGGCCGAAGAATCAGTTCTGCCGTGTTTCAGATCTGACTTGTGCTCGCGGACACGATCAGAAACATGACGTTTCGTTTCTCCAATGTAGCAATCACCACAACTGCAACTCAATTTGTAAACTCCATGATACTGTAAGTCAGGAACGAAATCATTCACAGATGGAATCAGATCACGGATTTTATGCACTGTGCTGAATCGGACTTGGATCTTATGTTTGTTAAAAATTTTGGAGATCTTTTTGGTCACGCCTGCTATGTATGGTAACGTGATAGTTTTGGTCGGAGTTTCCTGTAGCTGTTTCTGTATGGTGGGAGAAACAGCTTGGCGGATAGTGCGGTCAGAGTATCCGTTCATCCTGAGGGCCCGATGTACATGTCTTAATTCACCGGCCAGGTGGTGTTGGTCAGAAATGCCATGGGCTCTGTGGTATAGCGTTTTGATGAGATAATTCTTTTGAGATGGGTGGTGGTGGGAATCCGGTTTCAAGTAGGAGTCTGTGTGGGTGGCTTTCCTGTAGACAGAATGTCCCAAGGATCCGTCAGGTCTCCTCTCAAACAGAATATCCAAGAATGATAGTTTACCATCTTTCTCCACTTCCATGGTGAATCTGATGGATGGGTGTCTAGAATTGATGTGGTCCAAGAAGCGGTTCAGTGCTGGGAGGCCATGTGGCCAGATGACGAAAGTGTCATCCACATACCTCTTCCACAGGGAAGGACGCAGGGTGGATGTCTGGATGGCGTCTGATTCAAACTTTTCCATGAACATGTTGGCTATAACTGGTGACAAGGGGGAGCCCATAGGGGTACCCTCATTCTGTTTGTAGAAGGTGCCATTCCAGGTAAAATAGGTGTTGGTGAGGCAATGCCTAACCAGCGCAGGTACATCAGAATTCAATCCATGTTGGACTAAGTCTTCAATTATTGTTAGGTGTCCGGTACTGGGACTTTGGTAAACAAAGATACTAAATCAAAACTGACGAGGATGTCATCAGGAGATAGTACCATGTCCTTAACCATAGAGACTAACTGGGTTGAGTTGAGTACTGCCGAAGAGGTCTTGCCTGTGAAGGGAAGCAGAGTATCTGATAGAAAACGGGCTAGTTTGTAGGTAGGAGAGTTTATCGTCGACACGATGAGTCGTAGCGGGGTGCCTTCTTTATGGATCTTGGGAAGACCATAGAGTCTGGGAGGTCTAGCCACCGATAGTTATAGAGAGGGACGTTTGCTTGGTTCGATTAGGGAGGTCGAACTCGTGATGATACTGTTGGTTTTTGTCGTTAGGCTTTTATTTTATTTTACTTTTATTAATTTGAATTTTTTACCTACGTGACTTTACCGAAAAAACCTAAGAGTATTTGAACCCAATGGGTTGGGAGCACTCGCCCTGAACAATGTAACCATCGGTAGACAAGGTAACTCCGTGCGAATCTTCATCGGCCAGAGGCTGCCGCGCACCTCTGGTCAGACGGAGCCGTGAGTCGGTCCCAATCGAGGCGGGTGCCGTGGTTGAGACCGGGTTCTCAAGTGGAAGCGAGTTGATGGTCTGAGCCCGAGTCACCAAATGGCTCGTGCGTGTAGAGGCGAAACATTCTCGTGCAAAGGCCCGCGGACTCGCATGGCGACCCCCCCGCAGACTCAGCGACAGACGGAGTTGTGATTCAACCAGGTTCTCACGCATGCCGAGTTGACTGCAACAACATTTGGTTCAGCACTCGTTTTGGCTACATTTCCCACTTTGGAAATTAAAGTATCTGACTGTCATGCGACAAACATAAAACAAAATTGCATCTGATACAGCGTCATTCATGCTAATTGCATCGCACAACGCCATACATGAATTCTATATGAGGGGCAAAATTATATATGCAGCTACTAACAAGCAAATTTAAAACCCCTGAAAAAAGTTACAAAATTAATAAAGCAATAATGCACCAACATTTAATTTGACATCGCATAATTAAATGTTAAGTTGATTCCCGCAACGGTGTACATCTCCATATATATAAAAGGCAAAGTTGTGATTATGTGTGTCTGTTGAAAATGTTTAGCGTACTTCCCGACATGCAACAAATTTGCCATGTGGGTACTTGTCAGACTGTACACCATGCAAAATAAAAAAAACACTTTTTTTTTGGGGGGGGGGAGCTCAATGCATATATTTTTTGCACGGCAAGTGAGCTGTGACATCAAATCTGTCATGTGACCTGCGCATGTGTTGAAGCGTAACGCATTGTAGTATAGTGGTCAACTCGCTGCGCTACAAACCCGGCGACCCGAGTTCGATTCCCCCTCACGGCCACCACCGGTGACGATTAATTTAACCGGTCCTGGGTCTCCCCTAGGTCGACTCAGCCTCAAACGAGTAACTGCTGTGGTGTGTGAACATCACCACTGGGGAGACAATGGCGGCCAGGCATGGTGCTGTCACCCACAGTGATCTGCCAGTGGGTTCACATGACATTGACTTCTCCAAGACAGAGATTCTCTGCAAGCCATCTGGCTGCCATGAGAGATTCGTTCATGAGGCTATCCACATATACAAACACAGAGACAATTTCAACCGAGAAGATGGATTCTGGCTTAGCAATCATTGGAAGGATTTGATAAACCATTTCGGGTCTTAATTGATTGTGTTCACACTTACGGTGACTTTCAGACCGCATTCCATTCTCTTCATCTCTCCCCTCCTCTTTTCCGAACATAGATGGACTCGTCCATCTGAACAACTGCTAAATCGCTGTCCATGGTGCTGACGTTAAGAAAAAAACGCCACTTTTTAAAAAATGTCTTGCTGTGGATTTCACACTTGATGATGATTTCTTGTGTTGCAGTGCAAACGTCGTGAGAATTGTATTATTTTATATTTTTATTATTTTATTGTTTCCCTTCTACGTGACTTTACCGAAAGAACCAATAATATGAATCCCTGCAGTCACGAAAGCTTAAAATCAGAGTTATGACACGTCACACGTGTAAAATATTTTTGGGAGAGCCCGCACCTCCATATACCCCGCAGGGTCTTGTTTTGTTTGTAAAAAGTAGAATATACGGTAGTCTAGCCTGGGAGGTTACAAACGTGTGAAGTCCTGTTTCTGCAGACATATACACGTAAAGGAACTGAGAGTAAAGAATAGGAGGTTCGAGTCGAGAATGAAACCCAGATGTTGTGCCTGTTGACTAATATAGAGGATCAGAGTCAAGCAGATGGACTGTCGATTGCTGATGTTGCGAGGTTATCAATATTTTCCCGACTAAGAGAACGTCAGTTCTAGCGTCGTTTAGTGGAAAATGTTTTTCCGCGATCTGGTCAGAAACTGCAGTGAGACAGGAGGATGGAGTGGAAAGTGGATTTCTAATGAGATTGATTGAAACTAATATAAATTTACGTCTCCATATTTTTGGGGTTTTTCGGTAAAGTCACGTAGATAGGTTCAAAGAAAATAACAAAAAATCTATGACGTTTCGATCGCAACACAAGCGGTCGTCATCAGGAAAAGCGGGGTTAGCCTCTAAAGGCAACTGCTTATAAAGGTTTAAAATGGGCGTAGCCCAAGTGTAATGTAAGTGATGGTCCACGGTGGTGATTTTGGTGGATTTCCATCAATCAAAGGGCTGCCAGGTAGCCTTTGATTGCCTTTAGAGGCTAACCCCACTTTTCCCCCCTTTTCCTGATAACGACCGCTTGTGTTGCGATCGAAACGTCGTAGATTTTTTGTTATTTTCTTTGAATCTATCTATGTGACTTTACCGAAAGACCCAAAAAATATGAATTCCTGTAGTTACAAAAGCTCTAAGTCAAGATTTAATTTCTGCATCATTAGCATGGACAATTGCTGTTTTATTAACGAAGCTTGAGGATACATGTGGTGAATAGAAGAGGGCCCAGAATAGACCCTTGCGAAACGTTACAAAGCAGAGGCTTGTGAGAGGATGCGACACCATGTACTGCAACATAATACACCCGATCAAAGAGACAAGAGAACCAAGTTAGAAACGCATCAGAGCAGCCGGCACAGGAACACCCGCTCTTATGACCACCACCCACACTTATGAACACCCAAACTTATGGACACCAACCATACTTAAGAACACCTGCACCTAGCAACACCCACAGTTACGAACAATTGCACTTACAAACACCCGCAATTAAGAACACCCACACTTACGAACACTACCCACTCACAAACACCCGCACTTACGAAAACCTGAACCACCCGCACTTAAGAACACCAGCACCTATGCACACCTGCACTTTTGAACACCTGCACTTAAGAACACCTGCACTTACAAACACCCGCACTTACGAACACCACCCACTCTTATGAACACTCACACTTACGAACACCATGTGCAATTATGAACACCCGACTTACAAATGTGGTTCAGATAGGCGCACACAACTTCTTGAGAGGCAACACTATTTATTAACACCAACGGGTAACTCTTAACATTACACATAGGGTGGTGACCACCGTCCTACTCTAGCTAACACACGATTTTCTAGCACGCTTATATTTCCCTCGGCGTGCCTGGGCCACGCCCAGGCCACGCCCACCTTCTCGAATCCTCGAGAAGGCTCAGCTCCTGGACACACGACCCCCAAGATCCCCCTGGGGTCTCCGGTCCCCACCTTTATCCGGTCAGGTGTCCGGCCGGGTTCTTACAGAGTGCTATGGCCTGACACAACCCCCGTGGCACTGACGACAGCCTCCCGGCTCCCCGACCCGGCCGTGACGTCATTCCAATATACCCAACGTAGTGACGTCATGTGTGTACAGGCTCACACAGTAGTGACGCTACAAGTCACTACATAACCCCCCCTCCCCATGTAAAAATACAGCCGTCCTGGCTGCGACAATACAGAAAAAAGCACAGTATGCCTCCAACAAACGTCAATAAATAACCGGTGACCGATACTAATTACCGCGAGAAACATATGTCCACACACTGAGAGGGGGGGGGGGGGAAGCAAGAACGTATGGAACGAGGGGAACCAACAACAACACATGTACATCAAGAATAACTGGTCAACCCGCTCATCCCTCAGCACAGCCACCTGTGTGAAATGTTACGCATGCACCGACATATGAATGTGACTGTTTGACAACGGTGTAGGTAATCAACAAGGTATGAGAGTCATATACAGCGGTCAGTCTTTAAATGAGTTCGCGTGGCCGAGCCCTTAGGGGAGGCCAACACGCTCTCCCTGGAGGTCCTGGGGGAACTTAAAAAAGGCCCAAAAAGGGCACGGCCCCTCTCCAGGAGTTGAGCAACAGGAAGAGCAAGAGTGACGACGGGCGCTCCACGCCCCTCCTCAAGTCCACATTCGGTCAGCACAACCGGCGACTCGAAGGGTGGTATGTGCTGGAATCCTGTAACGAGAAGAAGAAACCGAAACCTCCTGAGGCACAGCACCATCCACACGCGCCTCAGCTCATTGGACATGACAGCCACCCAGCCCCAGGGTAGTGGAGATGATTGTATTCCGCCCGGCGGGAGAAAAGAAAAAAAAACTACATAGATTTCGATGCATTGAATGCACAACCAACACCGGTAATCTAACCGAATCACATACCAATACCACACGAATGACAGGGTCTTACACTGCTCTGCTACCGTTCCACTCCTCAGGTGGCAATAGGGCAAAGACCGAAATGTCTAACACCCACCTACACACACCACTTAATATTCCGGACGTCTGTCTATGTCTCTGGTCGAGAAGTCGTACTTCAGGGTCGACCCATGTACTGGCTCGAGGAAGTCGAGCTTCAAAGTCGAGCCAGCATGCCGTACTCCAAGGTACAACTTTGGACGTGCACAACATCCCGGGTCAAAGAAAGCATGCTTCGAGGTTGACCCATGTACTGGGCAAAGAAGTCGCACTTCAGGGATGCCCCAGTATCTACATTTAAAATAATACATATATATAAAATCGACGTGACAAAAAAAAAATCATTTTGCTCTTGCCCAGAAATGGCGGCCGCACATGCGAACCGCATCTCCGAGGTTTCCCGCGCTCACACAAAATGGCGGCCGCACGCGCGGATTGCATCTCAGCGCACATCAGCATCCCTCCCTCGAGGACTACTACAGACATCTCATGTCACCCCTTTAGTACCCCCCGCCTTTCTGACGCGGCGTCACATTGCAACAGTTTCACGCGTCGGCCGTATCGGGGGGAATTTTAAACCGTGTCTTTCACCAGGCTCGCATTGTAGCGTACGGCTGTACACAATCGAGCTGAGAGGACACATCGATCGCTCTCTCCAAGACTCGCATTGCAGCATTTGTCTGTACACAATCGAGCTGAGAAGACGCATCGCGCACACACTCCAACTCGCAACGCAACCCCTGGCTGCACGCAATCGAGCGGAGAGAGCGACACCATTTGGCGGCAATTTTACAGCCCCACGCACCCTTGATCCACACAGAACCCAAGGGGCACCCTCGCACCCAAAAAAAAATCTATATTTTTTATTTTATTTTCCCAGTTCGTCGAGCAACAACAGACAGGAACCTACCAGCCAGTTCGAAACACACCGGTCCCGTCAATAAAAATCCTTTACCTCAACCACGGGATTCCCACGGGTCTCAGCACCCAACTCAAGAGCAACCACCATAAGCTCCCCGAGCCTCCGGCTCACTATTTCCGACGCGCCTCAGAGTGTCTCGATCTCCAGCCGTCAGGTCAATCCATCTGCTACAGCACGACGGGACCACCCACTCCTCGAGCCATGTGAGCATACAGCCCACTAGGCTAGACACGCCACGGAGTGTCTCGATCTCTGGGCTGTCAGGTCAAGCTGCCAGCCATAGCATGACGGGACCACAACTCTTGTGTCAACACACAACAATGACAGGGGCATCCTGGTCAGGGTCTTTGCCCCCGATAAGCCACAGCCAGCAGCACAATCCAAATCACTGGCACCATGTCACCATCACAATTTAACAGCTCCATACTAATGACGGCAGAGCCACAAACCCAGCAGTCATCCCGCACACAATCGCAATTTCATAACATCACAACACATGAAAATTTGAATTAGGATCCCCCAATGAATCGATCCAATGCCGAACAGGCACGCACAATTTGTAAATATCCCGAATGCCCAATGGTAACAACAATGCACCTGACAACCTGTATCCGTACAGAGAGGGACAGTTTATGTAGTACGTGCATTCCGCTCCTCGCACACACGAGCAACAAAGCTCCATACGGTCTGTACATTGGCAACAATGACGATCAAAGTTTCCCAGTCACACATTGACAACAATCACAATCAAAGTTTCCCACAGTCACACATGAACAACAATCACGAGCGAAGCTCCATACAGTATACACAATAACAATCGCGATTCCACAACAACAAAAACGATGTAGCAACGCGAATCATTAACACGGCAACCCATGGGATGTTAACGGAGCTTGGTACACCCGACAACCGAATTAATCATTAACTGCCCCCTGAAGATAAACGATTCTGACGCCGTAATTAACAACAACCGCTGTTACAACGCAGACACCCGCACGGACACCGCGTCAATCCGCCACGCACACAACCGGACCAACACGCTCCGCAACCCAGCGAGTACAAGGAAAATAAAACACGCAATCACAACCCGGCGCACACAAGATGGGTGAAGTGACAGGGGCCGGGTTTATGTCGTGTCACGACTCGCCTGTGAGGCTTGTGAGGAGCGGAGGACGGCAGGGTGGCGACTCGAGATGCCTTGCAGAAACTCGAATGGTGAGCGCGGCCTCCTCTTGCGAAATGCTCTGGGTCCTCTCGCACTCGGACAGAAGACGGGGGCACCACCAAGAAGGCCGAAATCTCCCTCCGCATGTCATTTTGGCGGGAACCGCGTCCCGATCGGCCGCCAAAATGGGCGGCCGCACGCGCGCAATGCGCATGCAAATTTTCCGCCCAGGCACCAGCAGCAGCGGCGGCGTCCTCTCCCCACAGCTCCGGCGCTCCCTCTCTCGATGGCGACGAAGCAGCGGCATGATGTGCGTCCTGCTGCCCCGCCTGCAGCACCATCTCCCTTCTTCACCGTGGCTGCAGACCCAGGGCTACCTGGGAGATGATCTTCCCACCATCCCCGTCGTGTGACAGCATCCAGGTAAGTTGTAGTAATCGTGCGCATATTATACTGACTAGGATAACACCTAACATTAGCCACTTACGACACCAAATGTAGGGGTTCAGATAGGCGCACACAACTTCTTAGGAGGCAACACTATTTATTAACACCAACAGGTAACTCTTAACATTAGCTAGAGTAGGACGGCGGTGACCACTGTCCTACTCTAGCTAACACACACTTCTCTAGCACTGACTCTCAGATAGTCGAGCGTGACCCCGCCCCAGTGGGCTACTGGCGGGTCCGCTGACTGGAGGCTTGACTCTTCTCGGCGTCTTCACGATACATCTTCATTCTTGATAAGGGGCAGCCCCGCACCAGGTGCGGAGCCCACTTATATCTCCCTGGTGTGCCCGGGCCACTCCCAGGCCCCGCCCACCTTCTTGAATCCTCGAGAAGGCTCCAGCCCCTGGCCACACGACCCCCAAGGTCCCCTGGGGTCCCCGCCCCCCACCTTTATCCGGTCACGTGTCCGGCCTGGTTCATACAGAGTGCTATGGCCTGACACAACCCCTGTGGCACTGACGACAGCCTCCCGGCACCCTGACCCGGCCGTGACGTCATTCTAATATACCCGACATAGTGACGTCATGTGTGTACAGGCTCACACAGTAGTGACGCTACAAGTCACTACACAAACACCACCCGCACTTACGAACAACCACACTTACGAACATCACACGGATTTATGAAGATCCGCACTTATGAACGCCCACACTTATGAACATCCGCACCTACGCACACCCGCACTTACGAACACCACCAGCACTTAAGAACACCCACGCCTACAAACACATGCATTCGCGAACACACGCATTTACAAATACCCGCACTTATGAACACACACACTTACGAATACCCGCACTTACTAACACCGCATACACTTATGAACACCAGCACCTACGAACACAACCCACACTTACGAACAACACCCGCACTTACAAGCACTCGCACTTACAAACACCACCCGCACTTATGAACACCTGCAGTTATGAACACCCGCACTTAGGAACACCCACACTTACGAAAACCACTCACACTTGCGAACACTACCCACACTTACAAACGCCCACACTTACAAATAGCCGCACTTACGGACACCACCCACACTTAGGAAACAACCGCACTTATGCACACCTGCATTTTCGAACACCTGCACGTAAGAACACCCGCACTTACGAACACCCAAACTTACGAAAACCACCCATACTTGCAAACACCCGCACTTACGAACACCTTCACTTACGGACACCACCCGCACTTATGAACACCCGCATTTACGAACACCCACACTTACGAACACCTGCACTTAACTACACCCGCACTTACAAACACCCGCACTTACGAACACCCACACGTACGAACACCACCCACACTTACGAACAGCCGCACTTATGAACAAACGCACTTATGAACACCACCTCCACCTACGAACACCCTCACCTACGAATACCACATGCACTTACGAACACCTTCACTTATGAACACCCACACTTACGAACAACCATACTTACGAAGACCCGCACTTATGAACACCTGCACTTATGAACAAAACCTCCACTTATGAACACCTACGAACACCACCCATACTTATGAACACCCAAGCCTATTATCACACCCATTTACGAATACCCGCCTGTACGAATACCCGCACTTATGAACACACGCACTTACAAGCACCCATACTTACTAACACCACCCGCACTTCCGAACACCACCCGCACTTATGAACACCTGCACCTACAAACAACACCCACACTTATGAGCACCCGCACTTATAAACACCACCCACACTAACCAACAACCGCACTTACGAACACCCGCACTTATGAAAACCCGCACTTACAAACACCCGACTTACGAACACCACCCGCACTTAGGAACACCGTCACTTACGAACACCATGCTCACTTTCGAACACCTGCACTTAAGAACACCTGCACTTACGACACCCACACTTCGGAAAAACACCCACACTTGCGAACTCCCACACTTACGAACACCTGCTCTTATGGACACCACCCGCACTTACGAACACCCGCACTTAACAACACCCGCACTAACAAACACCCGCACTTACGAGCACCCGCACGTACGAACACCACCCATACTTACAAATACCCTCACTTATGAACAACCACACTTATGAACACCACCTGCACCTACGAACACCCGCACCTATGAATGCCACCCATACTTACGTACAACACCTGCACTTACGAGCACCCACACTTACGAACAACTGCACTTATGAACACCACCTCCATTTCTGAAAACTTGCACTTATGAATGCCCGCACTTAGGGATATCACCTGCACTTACGAACACCTTCACTTACGAACACTCACACGTACGAACACCCATACTTAGGTAATGAGTGGCTCCGATACTGTAAGTAACTTCAAGTGTTTTATTTCTAAATCTTCGGTACAGCCACTTCTCTCTCTCCATGGATGTCGACCCGCTCTCGTGGCTGCACTGCCCCACGCCACATGGCGCTCACCCCACTCACTAACACACCGCTGGCTGGTGGCATGCTAGGGAGAGGCTGAGCGGCTGAAGGTCGTCGAGGTGCCAGGTAGCAGGTGGAGATGGCGGGGCAGCAGTGACAGCGAGCTCCTCTTGATCTTCAACACCAACCCCTAACGTTGCTGTACCCCTGGCTTATATTCGCATCCCCGGAGGTTAAGCCCCACCTCTGGCCACGCCCCTCCTGGAACCTTCAGGAACGTTCCAGAGGCTTCCCTGGTAGATCCACCCAATCACCTTTAACCCAGATATAATCCCTACTATCGATAAACCGTAGACTCTATGATAAGTAATGTAACCCCCACAATACTTCAATAGATGGCGCTCTCTTATTACATTACCCCCCCCCCCCCCCTCCCCGTTATAGCAGCGCCATCAGCAATTGAGCATAACAACAACAACCAGAATGGAATAATAAGAATAAGGAATTCCCCAACAATCAATGCCAGACAACAACAATGCGGAATAGGAACAGACACGCAAATCAAAACCCAAATGCTTCAAGAAAATCGCGACATCTTGGAACGTGTCCGCGCAGCCGGCCCATCTGCCTGAGGCGGGACCAACACCGGAACACTGGCAGGTGGAAGCAGTGGTCCAGTAGAGGGCCACACAGCCGGATCCAGCCCAGGTGGGCATGGTGGGGTAGCGGCGTCTGCCGGTCCTGCCATCTCACTCAAGGGCTCTGTGGGCGGTAAAGAAACAAACTTTGGAGGATCACCTTGCACAGGGGAATCAGGCCTGTTGGCCACGCCAGGCCTAATGGGAGCAACAAACAGCTTCAATCGCGATGGGTGAAAAACCAACGCCGACGGCCGTGAGGAACGCGAACACACTGAGGACGCAAAACATAAATAATTTTCACCGGCCCCTGCCATGGTTTGTGGAGCTTCGGGGAGGTGCCCACAGGCACCTGCGGCAATGGGCACCTGTGGGCAATGAAGCCAAGCCTCATCGCCAACAGACCATGGCATGTCCTCTTTTGACCTCCGCGCACATTGTTGATTTCGAGCCTGGGTCCTGGAGGTATTCAACTTGGCGGCCTCCCGCGCCTCCGAAGGGACTTTTGGACATGGTCAGGAAGAGTCGACTTAGGAGGTATAATCAGGGAACCCAATTGAACATCAACAGGCGGCACGTTCTCCCTCCCGTACATGAGGAAGAATGGGGGGTATCCCGTATAAGCGTGAGGCGCCATTCGGTAAGCAGAGAGGACATTAGGTACCTGCAAATCCCAGTCAACCTGCCTCTCATTGACCATTTGGCACAGCATTGCGAACAAGGTTCGATTTAAGCGCTCAACCATACCGTCCGTCTGAGGATGGTAGGGAGATGTACAAATCTTCCTGGTACCCAGGGCAGAGCAAACGTCACACAACAGCTTGGAAGTAAAGTTCCTACCCTGATCGGTGAGCAACTTTTCCGGCGCCCCTTTATCCATCACATAGCCATTCACAAAAGCGTCAACGATGGATAAAGCCGATTGATATGGCAGGGGCCAAGCCACAGGCCAACGAG
Organism: Entosphenus tridentatus; assembly: GCA_014621495.2. NCBI lineage: Eukaryota > Metazoa > Chordata > Hyperoartia > Petromyzontiformes > Petromyzontidae > Entosphenus > Entosphenus tridentatus. The sequence goes on from CM025646.2 coordinate 3,664,210, forward strand.
AAAAATATTCCACGCCCACGAGAAGAAATTTATTCCCACGAGGTGTCACAGGGAAGAAACCCAACACATCCAAGGCAACCAATTCATTAATGCGCGTGACCGAAATGGATTGCAAGGGCGGAATATAACGTTGCCGGGGCGATTTCTTCCGGGCACACTTGGTGCATGACCGAAGTGCACTAGTGACGTCAGACGTCATACCTGGCCATTAGTAGTTTCTCTGCAGGGTATGCAACGTTTTCTGAACGCCGAGATGGAAAAGGTGTTCACAATGCAATGTGCGGATCAACCCCGCACGGAGAGAATCCGGCACAACCAATCGAAGCTGGCGCGACATGTTATCATGTCACATCAATAACCCCTCATGAATCAAAAGCCGACCCCCCTTGACAGGATCGGAATCAAACGCGAACGGTACAGCCCGTTCCCGCAAGGAGGTCAAAGAGTCGTCAAAAAATTGTTCGCGCAACCACACCAAACGTGTGAGGCGCAACACACCATCGGCAGGAGGAACCCCCGTCTCGTCCGGAAGCGTCTCAACTGCGGACACGGCCAAGGATCGAGACTCATCATGAGGAGTACAGCGATTTACACCAGAGTGGCAAGCACAGCGAGACGTGTGTGGCAACCGCGACAATGCATCAGCATTAGTGTGACGAGTCCCTTTCCGGTAGGTGACATCAAACGTGAATTCCTGCAAGCACTCCAACCAGCATGCCAACTGACCACCCGGCTGCTCGATTTTCAACGAATACAGGAGAGCCGCATGATCAGTGCGGATAACGAACCTTCTGCCATATTAGTAGGCCGAAAAAGTCGCGCAAAATGAACGATCGCCAGCAACTCCGACAAGTGATGCAATAGCGGGTTTCCGCCGGCGAGAGCATCCGACTACCGTACGCAACGACGCATTTGACGCCCCCCTTCATCTGTGACAGGACAGCCCCGATGCCCATGTCACAGGCGTCAGTGTCATGGATGAAGGGGGATGAAAATCAGGGTAGTCAAGAGTAGGCGTGTCAGACAGCCGATCCCGCAAGGTATTGAACGCAGCCTCCTCCTCCATTCCCCAGTTGAAACGCTGATTTTTAGCCGTAAGCGTGTGCAACGGTTTTGCGATGGAAGCGAACCGAGGGATGAACCGGCGATAATAGGAGGTGAAGCCGACAATGTTCCGTACATCTCCCACACTCGCAGAAACTGGCCAGTCGCGAACGCACGCCATCTTTGTAGGATTGGTGGAAATACTGTCCGCACTCACAATGTGGCCCAAACACCGAACGGAAGTCTGAAAGAGGTGACACTTTTTAGGCTTGAATTTGAGATTTGCCGAGCGCATCCGCTCAAAAACAGTGCACAGCCGGAGCAGGTGGTCATCAAACGACCGGCTGAACACAATGGCGTCGTCTAGATAAATTAAGCAAGTGTCCCATTGGACACCGGCCAGGACGAGTTCCATGAGTCTCTGGAACGTGGCAGGAGCGGCATTCAATCCCATCAGCAAACAATTAAATTGAAAGAGGCCTTGCGGTGTTCAGAACGCGGTCTTCTGCCTCGAAGACTCATCGAGGGGCAGTTGCCAAAACCCAGGAGATAGATCAAGGGTCGAGAAGAACTATGCTCCGGACAAAGCATCCAAGGAGTCATCCATCCGTGGCAGGGGATTTGCGTCCGCCACGGAAACCTTATTCAACCGCTGAAAGTCAACACAAAATCGGAGATTGCCATCCTTTTTCTTCACCAAAACAACAGGAGCACCCCAAGGGCTAGTGGAGGGCGAAATAATGTCCGCGGCAAACATATCATCGACAGCACGCCGCACACTTTCTTTCTCGGACGGCCCCATATGATGGGGGTTCAAGCAAATGGGGCTAGCGTCACCCGTATCTATGTGATTGGACAACAAGGACGTCAGACCCAAGTCGAAATCGTCTTTGCTGAGCACATCGGAAATTTCGAACAATAATAGCCGCAAATCATCACGCTGAGCCGGAGAAAGTGACGCGTTTTCATCACACAATTCGTCGATCCATTGATTGTCCGATGGACACCTTTTACCGACAGTGCATACAGCCTGCGCCGACGTGCGCTCCTCACGGTCGGTAAAAGTCGTGGTGGCACGAGCGAGGACAGTGCCCGCGGGCACAACAACATCACCAGGTCCCCCATTCAAAACCTGCAGAAACGGGGCCTGACCCGTTCTGAGAATAGTTTGAGCACAAACCAACATCAACCCTCGCGTAGCAGCATTAGAAGGCGTTAATAAGACACCATTCACTACAATGTCGCAACAGATTTGCTTGCGATAACGGAGCGAAATCAACATTTGTGAACCTGACGGAACCGTGACAGTGGCATCAACCAAAGCCTGAACCGTTTCGGTGGACGCCGGTCGGGGAAGTGGTGATGACAAAAACCGCAATCTACGACCCAACAGCAGCTCAAGACAACCCTGGTCCACAAGAATGTTGACCGGCATTCTCGCCAAAAAATCAGTGCCCAACAAGCATGTCACAGCCAACATGCGCAAGATCAACATGGGCCCCGACGCCTGAATGTCCCCAATAGTGATACACACGTCAACCTGGCCAACGATCCCCATGCTACCCCCATTAGCTGCAATACACACATCGAATACAGGGCGAATGCACGATGCAGGGATTGACAACAATTGGAAAATCACATCTGAAATGATCGTAGCAGATGCCCCCGTATCAACCAAAACGCGGACATCAACACCCTGAATAGTGGCAGCGACCATCGAGGATCACGCCGCCGTGGCAACACCCTACGAGCCAATTTCCTCCATTGTGTCTGCGAAGCCGGCCACCCCTTAGCAACGGTACCCGTCCCGATGACATGAGATGGGTGAGATGGCGAACGTGCCCGGGTGCCCGACATGTGCCAACTTGCCTGTGTGGAGGGACATGAAGACGGACGGTCAGCTGCAGGAGACGCGGTCGGTGATCCAGACGGCAATGCAGGACGAGCACGACACTCCCTGAAATACTGGCCCACCCGGCCACACCTGTAGCATGTGGCAGGAGGCCGCTGGTGCAACAAATCGTTGTCCCGGCGCGGTCGGTAGATGTTCTGGTGATGCCGACCATCCTTACGTCGCTGGTTTCACGGAGAGACAGCAGCCGCGATGTCACCTGCTGACAGCGCCTCGTCGGGGATGACAACCACTTTTGATGGACGCCAGCCGACAGGTTGACAATCCCTAGCTGGGTCCCCAGTCCACGTCGACATTTGTGCCCACCGCTTCAAATTCTCATGTGCGTTAAGGCAACGCGCGGCCCACAAATATGTCTTCGTTTCGTTGCCGCACGTGGGAAGGACAACATCCATCTCCCTAGCCAATGCCAACATGCGTTCCATCACCAGCGGATCCAAAATTCCCTGTTTTACGTCGGGGTAGGAATCAACCTCCAAGGCCCATCAAAGCGCTTCTGTAGGTGAGGGGCAACTCCGAGTTCCCATGCCTACGGTGCTGAAATTTTCTTGTTCTGTCGTCTGGCGGCTCATAAACCTCCTTCATCTCCCCAAAAGCTTCCTTGAGCGTCTTTTTCCTCTCTGGGGAATTGGAACGGAAAACAGCCAACACATCATCGTCTAGCATTGTGGGCAAGGCAATGAGCACCTCCTCCTCCGACCAGCAGACAGATTTGTAGGCGGCCTCAAAGCGCCATCGAAAGGCACTCCAATCGCCGCCAGCTGCCAAAAAACTCACACACTTGGGGCAGGCGTCGACCGCGATCGGTGCTCTCCTTCGCAGCGGTTGTCGCGATGCTCGGCGAATCCCCGTGCGGCAGCGACGAACTGGTGGCCGATGCACCGCTCTCCTCGACGGCGTTCAAAATGGTGGCCGTGACACGCATAATTGGCGGGAACTGTGAAATGGCGGCCGTCTCCACCCCGCCCGGTATAACAGGCTAAAATAACCCCTGCCCCGATTAAACCCGGGTATAGTTTGGCCCAGGCCAGAGTATACCCGGGGGGATAAAGTGTCCTAGGCTAAACTATACCCGGGCGTTTAAACTAGACTGGGCCAGACCATACCCCTCCAGGCCAGAATATACCCCATGTGAAAGTTCAAAGGCAATTATCCATACATAGAACAGCCGACAACGAACTTCAATCGATATCTAAAAAGCGTATAAATGGATGTAAGAATCTCAATTTAATCAATTGAAGCATTTTTAGGGTTAGGGTTATTATTAAAGTTTTTCTGGTTGAAGCAATCAAAGTCTATGTGTTTACAGTTTTAAACAAAATGTTGGAAAAATTTAGTAATTCATGGGTATATCGCTCAACACTATTACTATCATGGGGGTATGATTTGGCCTAGAGGGGAATAATTTGGCCTAGGCCATAATATACCCCAGAGTATAAATTGGCGTAGGCCATAATATACCCGGGTATAATCTAGCCTAGGCCGTTTTAACCCCGGATATACTACGGCCTGTGGGTATACTACGGCCTGTTACACCGGGATGGCGGCTGTATTTCCCAAGGGAGGACCCTCCAAGGCACCGTCGCCAGTCTTCTGCTAGTCCACCCCCGGATGGTCCGCCACCGAACTACCTCCAGCGGCGATCAGCGTGACGAGAGCGACGGGGTGGAGGAGAGCTGTTGTTAGAGAGCCCAGCTGGGTCTCCACCCTCCACCACGGATCATCAGGGAGAAGCTGGTGGGACGACTCCGTCGCGCCGTCCGCCGCAGGTGCGACATCGGCACCTGTCATGGGCTCCATCACCGGGACCACAGAACCCGGGGTCGGCAGGAGCTGAGTCGCCATCTCGTCATCATCGGAGGACACTGCAGGTGGATTCTTCTTTTTCTCGTGTTTAGACATTGCATCTTGAGTAGAACACCACCAGGTAAAGTCCACTTACTGACACCACTGTAATGAGTGGCTCCGACACGGTAAGTAACTTCAAGTGTTTTATTTATACATTTTCGGTAATGCCACTTCTCTCTCTCTCCACTGATGTCGACCCACTCTCGTGGCTGCGCTGCCCCGCGCCACGTGGCGCTCACCACGCTCGCTAACACACCACGCTCGCTAACACACAGCTGGCTGGCAGCGCACTAGGGAGCAGCTGAGCGGCTGGAGGTCAAGCTGCCACGTGGCAGGTGGAGATGGCGGGGCTGCAGCGACAGAGAGCTCCTCTTGATCTTCAACACCGACCCCTAACGTTGCTGTACCTCCGGCTTATATTTGCTCCCTGGAGGCTAAGCCCCGCCTCTGGCCACGGCCCTCCTGGAACCTTCGGGAACGTTCCAGAGGCTTCCCTGGTAGATCCGCCCAATCCCCTTTACCCCAGATATAATCTCTACTATCGATAAACCGTGGACTGTATGATAAGCACTGTAACCCCCACAATAATTCAGTAGATGGCACTCTCTTATTACATCTATGAAGACCCGCAATTACAAACACCCGCACTTACGAACACCACCTGCACTTACAAACACCTGAACTTACGAACACCACCTCACACTCATGAACACCACACACACTCACTAACACCCGCACTTACAAACACACGACTTACAAACACCTGTACTTACGAACATCCGACTTGCAAACACCCACACTTACGAACACTTGCACTTATCAACACCTGCACTTACGAGTCAGCTTCCATGAAATAATTAGTTTTTAACATCGACTTAAAACGCGAACTCTGCACTTTCAAACTGAACCGCGGAACTATTTTGTTCAGCAAAGCGATCCTTTGCGAGATGTAGTGAGTCAGCCTTGCTCTGGGAGTGAGTGTTTGTTCGTGTGTGCATCCACACGCATGTGTGCGCATGTGAAAGTAAGTGTGTGAAAGTACGGAGCGGTAGCGTAGACGTTAGAGCGCTGCACTACGAACCTAATGACCCGAGTTCGATTCCCGCTCACGGCCAATACCAGTGACGATTATATGTGTAGGGATAACTACAACTCTCAGTCAGGACAGCTGGCAGACTGCCTGACTGACGATGCCGAGAAAATGAAAACGTTGACAAAGACTCCAGCAGCCCGACGGGATTCCAATCCAAGCAACAGCCCCGAGCCTTTGCTTGGAGTCCCATTTTATCCTCCTCGCATGGCCTTGCTCCGCCCAGGCCACGCCCCTCTTTTAGAACCTACTCACGGATTCCGGGGCTTACCTCACGTGCCCCCTCTATCACTTATGCCTTACATCCCTCTCTTGCTTATCACGTGACCTGCTGTCAAACAGGGCTGCTGCAACTGTAGAACCCCTTCTCTGACAGCAACCCATGCTATGCTACGTAGTGACCCATTCCATGTCACTACATATTAACTGGTCCTGGGCCTCCCCTAGGTCGACTCAGCCTCAAATGAGGCCTTGGTGTGGTGTGTAAACATCGTCACTGGGGAGACAAAGGTAGTCAGGTGTGGTGCTGGCCACCCATCCCCTCGTGTGCCATTCCGGCCTTCATAGGTGCTAGCTAACAGCACTTGCCCCTACAGTCTGCTAAGGCTATATGGGGGATCTTTGTGTTTGAGTGGGGAACGGGAGTGTAGAAGTTAGTGCGCTGCGCTAAGAACCTGGCGACCTGAGTTCGATTCCTGTTCACTGCCAACACCAGTGACAATTATATGAACTGGTCCCGGTCCTCCACTAGGTCGACTCAGCCTCAAATGAGTACTTGGTGTGGTGTGTAAACATTGTCACTGGGGAGACAAAGGCGGTCAGGCGTGGTACTGGCCACCCACCCGCTCGTGTGCTCTTCTGGTCTTCGTAGGTGCTCGCTAACAGCACTTGCCCCAAGAGTCTGTTAAAGCTGTATGGGAAATATTTTACTTTGTATGTGTGCCTTCATATCTAACAAAGCTAGTGCCGGAGGCATCTATGACGTACCTTGACAAAACTCCATTTTGCGGAGCCAGGATACTGAACCCGCACCCTCGGGGTTCCTCCAGAAACGGCAAAAAGCCACTGCGGGTGGCTACATGGAATATTTAAACGCTGACTATGGTGAGGAGGCTGCCACACCTCTGTTGGGAGCTGGACTGGTATCGCCTGGATCTCAAAAGTATTCAGGAGGTCCGGTGGACCGACTCTTGCATAGGTCACCATGAGGGGTGGACAGTCCTTTACTTGGGGCAGGAGACTGCCAAACAACAGAGGGTGGCTCTTCTTCTGAACAAAATAATAAAGGGGTGTGGGAACGTGGCAGTGAGGTTTGGGAAACTGTAAACCCCAGGCTACTGTGGGCTCACATTTCCATCAATGGGAGGCGAGGAATGGTGATTGCTTACGTCCCCACCGAAGATGAACATCAGTGGAGAGATGCAGGCAAGGCCGATAATTCAGGTGCCTTCTATGACCTGTCACAGGTGCTAGCTATAGTGGCCTCTCAGGTTAGAGTCATCCTGTTGGGTGACTTTAATACCCGAGTGGATCATGATGCTGGCATCTGGGCTGGAGTGATTGGAAGGAATGGACAAGATCAGCTCAATAACAAAGGTAGGGGGCTGCTAGACTTTTGTGCAGCCCATGGGCTTGTAATTAATTACCAGCACACTGTTCCGGCATCGGCGCATCCACACATCATCATGGATGCACGCCGGTTCCAAACAAGAACATCTGCTGGACTAAATAGTGATGGAACAGCAGAAGCGGGCCCATGTCATTGAAACCAGGACCTACCGTGGAGCTGATCTGCTCACTAACCATCGGCTGTCATCTGCAAGATGCGCCTGCCAATCTTCCACTTTGTTGGTGGGTTTCCATCTCGGACCCTATTCAGACCCACAATGGCCTGGTCTCAGCTCGCTGATGAAAGTTGCAAATTAGAATTTCATATTTGCCTGCAGCTGGGGTTGGCATCGTCCCCCCTTCGTCCTGATGATGATGGGAAATGGGTGACGTTTAGGACTGTGGCTCATGCAGCTACAATGACTGCTTTGGATACGCAATACAAACCTCCCCAGAGACCCTGACTCATGGAGGATGTGTCCCGACTGGCTGAAGAAAAGGTACAGGCCCACTCCTACCGTCTACAGCATCCCACGTTGGATAATGAGGAGGCTTACCGCAGCCTTTGCCCTTAAGTTCTGAGAGCTATGCAGCGCTGAAGGGATGGGTGGTGGTCGCGAGTTTCTGACGAGACATAATCTATCTATGTAGCCTGCGATCATAAATCACTCTTTAATTCCATAAAACAAGTAATTTGCAGCACCATCCTGAGGGGAAAGAGAGGTAATCTTATTTTCGACCCCGAGGAACAGGTTTGCAGGTTGTTTTCTGAGCATTTCTGTGAGGTCTTGGGGGAGGGTAAATCTCCCAGCCCAGAAAACATCATGGGGCAAGGTGGGGATGACCCTGCTGAGGCTGCTGTGTCTCAAATTTTGGGAGAAGTAGTCACTCCCTGTGATTGGCTGGCTGAAGTGCCATCTGTTGAGAAAGTACGGAATTTTGCAAAACCATATCCAGGGTGGAATCCTGGTCAAAGCTGTCTGGGACCACTGTAACAAAGCTATAGAGAGAACGGTGAGCCGAATTCCTCGCGACACTGGAATGCTATCACAGTTTTCTTGGCCTCTTCACTGCAGCTGCCAATAAGAGCATCCCTCGGAGGCTTCCGGAAATAAAAGAGAGCCAGGGACCTGCTCCGACAGTGCAACCAGTCGGGCAGTCCACAGATTGGAAAGGCCCTGCTGGAGTCTTTAGACTCGGCCAGACGCTAGCGGTGGGTTGAGTGCGTTGCAGGCCCTGGACTTCACACGCTCAAGCCGCTGTCCCTGGGCCCTATACCACGACGTCTGGGTGCTGCTAACCCCAACAGGATACCGGGCCGCAAGAGTCCTGCCCAACTTCATAGCGTCCACTGCACAAACCACAGCTGCAGATGCGGATAGCTGATGCACAAGTGGAACTCATTTTTGACTTAAAACTTTCGTGACTGCAGGGATTCATATTTTTGGTTCTTTCGGTAAAGTCACATAAATAGAAAACAAAATTTTTAAAATAATTAATATATACATTTAAAATAAAAAAATACGTGTAAAATAAAAGCAAAAAAACAATAATAAATAGTAAAATAAAAATGTAATGAAAAAATTAATTGAAAATAATAGAAGCAAAAAACCCACCACGAAGGAGAGACATCGTCACAAATATGATACACTATTTCGCCGCTGCTCCTGACACGTTGTTGTCTCTGCATCTACATCAGCCGTACCAAAAAACAGGTTGAACCTGATCATAAAGGTTATGTTGATGAAGATGATTAATTCGATGATGGTATATGCCTCAGCAGTTCTCCTGCTGTGTTTGTCTCACCTGATTTCCTGTGTTGCGATCGAAACGTTGTGATCTATACATTTTCTATCTACGTGACTTTACCGAAATAACCAACGAGTATAGGCATATGACGTGTTCAATGGCCTTTGATGTAATATATAAAATAGGGCGGTAATTTGCAGGCGTATTAGGATTAAGTGATATATGTTTGAGACCTGGGGTGACAGCAGCCATATTGAGCGCCGATGCATATACATGTACCAGGGTGCAAAGAAATTGGTGAATAATTTTAGCAGAGCGATGCCCTCTGCTGTGTGTGTGGACCAGAAATCACTTGAGGAAGAAGAAGACGAAGAAGTATAAGAAAGGCATCTCCGAGGGAGCTCTCTGGTATTCCTTTCCGTGGGTTCCATTCGCGACGCCGACTGCGCGAACGCCTACGGACACAGATTCGCCAAGCACGCTGGTGGCGAAGTATGCACGTGCAGCCCCTCTAGATCGGCGATAAATCACGGGTTAAAGGCCATCGCTCGCTCTCTCTCTCGTCCCCTCCTCCTCCTCAAGGCGAGTCTTGACTCCACGTGCTCGCACTTGATTGAAGTCAATCCGTCGAAGCCGTCTGTCGGCACGAAATCGCGTGCCCTGCGGATACCGATTGCGCAGCCGCAACTTTGTCCACCGTCGCCCCCACCCCCCACCACCCTCACCCCCCACCACCCTCACCACACGCACCCCCCCACCCCCCGGCTCCCTCCACCGCTCCAGGTGTTCCCTCAACCGGTCTGCCTGCCTCGTCCTTCTCCTTCGCCGCCGCGTGCGCTTCTCGCGGTTGCGTTGCCGCCGCCGCTGCTGCTGCTGAGTGGCTCTCCCGCGTGTGTGTTATATCGGAGTCGTGACTGGCGTCGTTGTTACGGCAGGATGTCTGACGTTTTGCGCCACGTGCCGGGAGCTTCATTTTGTGAAGCTGTTCTGGGTTTTATGGGGTTGTGTTTTTCCATTATGTAGTTGTTGCGTTCCTGAAGAAAACTGAGTTATGGAAAAATCGCATTATAATATACAGAGTGCTTCAAAAAAATTTGAACATTTTTGGGAATTTGCAACAAGACCACAAGAAATATACCTCCGGGCTCTGGAGACTACCTGGAGAAGATTCCAAGCACGCGTTAACAATGATGGTGAACAAGTGGAGACTTTGACTTTTTTTAAAGATATTAACATACATTTGTTATCATATCACAGTGTCTATTCCCATTAAAAAAGATAGTCCCACGTAAAGTGTTAACATTTTTTCGAAGCACCCTGTATAACATATGGGTAAAAGCAGGTCCGTGATACCGTGTGATATGCGTACGCATGCCGAACAAAGACTGAGTCACGTGGGTATCATCTAGAAGAATCCAGCAGCATCCCAATGCCTTGTTATGTGATGCTAGGTATCATCTAGAAGAATCCAGCAGCATCCCAATGCCTTCTTGTTAGGTAGCATCTAGACACATCCAGCAGCATCCCAACGCTTTGTTGTCTGACGCTAAGTAGCATCTAGAATAATCCAGCAGCATTCCAACGCCGTGTTGTGCGATGCTATGCCGAGGCAGCCATATGACCGCTTATTCCTACTCGTGCAATGTAGTTCCGTTCGCTATATCGCGTTATGTCCAAATCACATCCGCGTTATATATAAAAGAGGAAACTGCACACAGCCAAACCCCTATCCTACCCCAGAGGGGAATTTGGCCTACTCTTCCGCACTTTCCACACGTCGTCTTGAAAGTTGGTGGTAGTTACCCACACTTGAATAAACTATTTCTATTTTATCAAGTAAGGTCTACTGAGCTGTGTAACTCTTTTTCAGAAATGACCTGGTTGTCACAAATGATAGCTCAACCAATTGGCTTATCATCATGTAGAAATTTACAGCAGCCAAAGACTCTAAACGCGTCTTTTTAAATGTGGAGGGAAAAACTGAAGAACCCGGAGAAAAATCCACGCGACCACGGGGAGAGAGAGAGAAGACACGCAAACTCCAAATATACAGCAGGCGTCAGAGTCGGGATCGAACCCACGACCTCCTGAAAACCAGGCGAGGGCGTTAACATCTCCTAGCCACCGTGATGATGATGATGATGATAGAGAGAGAGACACGCAAACTCCAAATATACAGCAGGCGTCAGGGTCGGGATCGAACCCACGACCTCCTGAAAACCAGGCGAGGGCGTTAACATCTCCTAGCCACCGTGATGATGATGATGATAGAGAGAGAGACACGCAAACTCCAAATATATAGCAGGCGTCAGGGTCGGGATCGAACCCACGACCTCCTGAAAACCAGGCGAGGGCGTTAACCTCTAGCCACCGTGATGATGATGAGAGAGAGAGACACGCAAACTCCAAATATACAGCAGGCGTCAGGGTCGGGATCGAACCCACGACCTCCTGTAAACGAGGCGAGGTAGTTAACATCTCCTAGCCACCGTGATGATGATGATGAGAGAGACACACACACCAACCACATGCGACCTGCCTATCAGCTATCAGCGGTGAACCCATCAGCACTGCTGGGTGGACAGCGGCAGTGGCATTTTAATGAAGCCGCTCGTTTCAGCTGCCGTGCCGGGGAGAGAGAGCAGATTGAACGGGGCCAGCAACAAATGGTAACTCATGAAGGAGGTGCGATAGATAAGAGAGCGTTGCGCGGTTATAGAAACGAGTGAGGTTGTTGCTGTTGTCAGAGTTTGTTTTGGGGGATAGGGGCGAGGGGCACACGATGGGAGGAATTCCCAGAGTGGAGCAGTACAAGGTCCAAGCAACTCGACTTTATGTATAAGTGTTTACGTTGAACTTCAGTTGCACCGTAGGTAGCCAACCGTGCCAATCGGGGGATGAGTGAGTGTGTGGGTGAGTGACTATGTGAGACTATGTGTGTGTAATGACAATAGAGCCTGCATGCGGTGTGAGAGGACTAGTGGGCACGGGAGGTAATGACAGGCGAGTCAGCCTACAGTGCTACAGTGCGAATGCACTAGTAGCCACGGGAGGATGCAATTGTGGCTCTCCTAACCACGGACTGGACTGTCGACTCCCAAGGCCAAACTTTTTTTTGTGTGTACCCCGGTGCGGTTGCTGTTGTTCGCGTGGAGTGGCTTGCACCACTCACTCGTCATGTTGTGTTGTTTTTGGTTTCTGTGGTCGAGTGAACGGGTTCTTTTCCATGTGGATGTGCGTTGTCATTCTGCCCTGATTGTTGAATTTTAGTATTTTTTTTATATCTTGGTATTAGCTGGGATGGCTATATTTTTAAGAAGGGGGGGGGGGGGTTATATAATGACAATGGAGCCTGCATGTGGCGTGAGGGAACTAATGGCCACGGGAGGTTGTTACAGGGGAGTCACCTACAGTGCGAATGCACTAGTGGCCACAGGAAGTAATGACAGGGGGGGTATCAGCTGTGAGTGTGAAGGGACTAGTGGCTACGGGAATGTTCGAGAAGGGAGCGTGGTCAGGTGACGGAAGAGGATGGTAGAGTCTGCTGGTGGAGCGAGCGTCCAGAGTCGGCGAGAATGATCAAAAAGGGGGCGTGGTCTCGGTTGGTATATAAGGGAGATGCGCGGGAGACTCGGGGCTGTTGAAGTGGGGTCTTCACCTGATGTCAAGTGAACGTGTCTTCAATAAAGTGCCATCTCAAGAGAAGCGTGTCAAGTTGTCATTACATAAGTATTTAATCTGAACTTCTTTCGGACCGTACGTAGACCACCGTGATAATCAGAGGTGCAGGGAGGGGGGACAACAAACTAAACACAAAAGCAGTCCTAAATAAATGAGTTTTCAATCTAGATTTGTAGAGCCATAGCTCCCAATGGCTTCCTACTATTGGTAAGGAAGGAGCATTCCAGATGGCCACACGAGCGCACCTGAAAGCGGCGCGCGATGCGGCGACCCTTTTTGTTCGATGGCCAGCCAAAATCGGCTGCTGCGAGGATGACTGGTGTATATATGTGTAATGCAAGCGCAAGCGGGATTCGCTGCTGGCCTTTGGGCCAATCATACGGCCCGGGGTTTTGGGGGGCGGAGCCAGTATGGGGGCGTATGTGAAGGTCCGCCGCTCATCTCGGGTCCAATCGGAAGCGAGGTGAGTGGGGGTGGAACCTAGGGGCAGAGCCAGCAGGGCGCGATGGGCAGGCGAGATCTGGAAGGTTCGGAAGGGCGTGGTATGAGGGAGGAGACAGGGTCACGTGGTGGAGGGAATATAGGTGGGAGCCCAGAAGGGCTCCGGGTCAGTTGTTGGAGTAAAGAAGCGGGACCATGTTGGGTGGCCGGAGGGAATCCGCGCCATCAGCCACATGGCTGCAGGGGCTTCAGCACACCGTCGGCCAGCGGTGTGCGGAAAGGGGAAAGACTGACAGAAGAGTGCGTGCGGGGCGTATCACGAGGAGCAGCTGGTCCGGTGTCGGGACCAGCGGGGTGCGGGTGTTAACCCGAATAAAGAGTGACGGAGACCAAGCAGTGCATCGCGAAGTCCTTTATTACATATGTAAATAATATGCGTATATATATAATTGCGTGGATATTTTAAGTTCATGCTGCGTTGCACTGCAGGGCATGCCAAGACTTGACTTACAGAACACCGTGACCCCTCCCCCCACTCTGCAGTCCGGTGTTATGAGACGTCGGCAATTAGGACTCTGAATTTTTTTAATTTATAGTTTAAAAATACAAATTGTCCATATATTTTATTTTATTGCTGTCGCTTTTGAAGTGAATTAAATTCATAATTTTTAATCATCATAATTTTTTTTATATTCCGCAGACTCGGTTAACCGGTTCTTTCATCGCTGTCAAAATGGGAAATGCATTTGCTAACAATGAACGTTCCCACCATGTCCCAAACCCACCAGCCGGTAGGGGACACGTAGCCGGTAGGGCACACAGCCATTAGGGCACACGCAGGCCGGAGGGCACCCGCAGCCGGTAGGGCACACGCAGGCTGGTCCTGCGGTGTACACTGCGCAAGCTTTGTTCTCGCTCGTAACAATGTACAGGGTGCTTAAAAAAATGTTAACACTTAAATGGGACTATCTTTTTTAATGGGAAAAGAAACGGATAATACACACTGTAACATGTTAACAACCGTATGTTAATACCTTAAAAAAAGTAAAAGATTCTCCACTTGTTCGCCATCATTATCAACGCGTGCCTGGAATTTTTTCCAGGTGATCTCCAGAGCCCGGAGGCACATTTCTTGTGGTATTGTTGCAAATTGTATATCTCCATATATATAAAAGGCAAATATGTTATTATGTGTGTCTGTTCATAATGTTTAGCGTACTTCCCGACATGCAACAAACATGAAATTTGCCATGTGGGTACTTCCAGACTGTACACCATGCAAAAATTATAAAAAATATCTTTTTTGCATGGCGAGTGAGCTGTGACGTCAAATCTGTCATGTGACCTGCGCACGTCGAAGCGTAACGCAATGTAGTGTAGTGGTGAGCGCGTTGCGACCCGACTTCGCCCGGGACTTGGATTCACCACGCTCGGCCGCGTTTGTCTCCCCAGTGGCAATGTTCACACACCACGCCTTTTATATATATAGCACCGTAAATATAAATGTGGTCGTTATACCTGCCACCACCCGACACAGCCAAAAAGTAAGGTTTGTCAAGTAAACAAAACGTGCCAATTAGTTACTAGTACATTATCTGCGCGACACGCCCTAGTCATTACAACTGGTGTCAGGAGATGTCGAGATACTCAAGAAAAAATAACCCACCTACTGCGACCTCGGACGAGGATGAAGACGAGGAGGAGACCCCTTCCCAGTGGCCCCGGTGTACCAGCCCCTGGGCATGACGGGAGCGACAGTGGGGACGGAGGATGGCTTCGGCAGCGAGGGGACACCCTGCGACAACCTCGGGGTTGGGTCCCCAGGGGAGAGGCGACCCTTCCGCCACGAGGTTGGGTTCCTAGGGGAGAGGTGTACCAGCCCCTCAAGGTGGAGGGGTGTGGATGACCGGGACATATTGCTCGGGGATGCCTGAGCGACATTCAGCCCTCGGTGTCCTTCTCAACATCCACTGGCCCACCGATGACCCCTTCCCAGCCCCAACAGGCAAGTCACGGCACACGGGACACTTAGTCCATACCACCACCACCTCACACATCCAGATCGCCATGTATTCCGTCGGTCAATCTCGCCTCCCCTTCACCCATTGGAGTGCGCGAACAAGGGGATCAAAATACAGATGGGTGGCCAAATTCCTTTACTCAGTGGAGAAAATTGGCATGTCGAGTGGAAGCAGCTGTGGCAGGGCCATTGGCAATATTTGGTTCCATTCAGGGGGTAGAGGTGCGGGTCTTGGTTGACACAGGGGCCTCGGCTGCCATCATTTTAAACGTTATCTATCGTGTGTTGCTCTTAAGAGATCGTCGCATTTTTGCCAGTGGAAAACGCATATGTTCGGCTAATAGGGGAATTATGGGCATTTTGGAATGGATAGAGGCATGCGTGAGAATAGGGGAATTAAAAGTGTCAGGGCCCGTGTTGGTTTTGAAGACGTTGGCAGTACTTTGCCTCTTAGGAACAGATTTTTTGGGAAGGATGCCATTGAAAAATGTAACGGATCAAGGCTGTGTTGAAATGCCATCGGGACAGCGTTTGTTCTTTTTGAATGCCCCACATGGGAAACCAGTTGCGAATGCCACTGTTCAGGCCTTGGCAAATTAATCTAAACAGATTCCACCAGGCACGTAAATGTTGATTCCCTTGTGTTACCGAAAACGCCTCCAGTTGTCTGACCCCGAGGCGGGGGTCCTTTTAACTCCATCAAACACAACGACCCGAGGACTCGCGTTAGTGGGGGCTCAGACAATTGTTCGGGGAAAGCAGGAACCCTTCCTACAGGTTCTAAATGTGGGCCTGGGAGCAGCTGTGGTTAAGGCAGGGGCAATGTTGGCTCACGCAACGGCAGCATGCTGCGGGGTTATTGACTCAGGGGCAGGTGAGGTCGTGGCCGCGTGCAACAGCGAGTGAAGTCAGAAGGGACATGGATGGAGGAATTATGTAAGGAGAACCCTGATTTGTCCCATGTGCAGCGGACCGAACTTGGATCGTTTTTATGTGAGTTCTCCGACGTCTTCAGCCAAGGGAAATTTGATATCGGGCGCACTAACTTGTTGCAACACCACATCGATACAGGTGACGCAGCTCCTATTCGGCAGAATTCATATCGAATGAGTTCTGTTGAAGAGGAACATGTACACCAGACGAGAATTGTTGAGGTAGAATCAGCGGTAAGACACCTTCCAAATGAGGCAGATGACTAGGCACGAGGTTGCCAAAATAATTGAGAATAGCAAAGTACTAAAAATAAATATTAGCTTCAGAAAAGCAAAAGCCTTAAGAGAGCTTCGATGAAATAAAGATATTCAAATTCTGGCGGCTGATATAGGGTGCGCAACTGTAGTGATGTCATGAACGGATTATTAAAATAAAATTAGAGATTTTCTGGAAGAAAGTACCAATATTAAAATTATACGAGATCCAACTAATACTTTAGAAAGTAAAACTACTGCAATCATTGCAAATAAATTAAATCCCAAGGCTGAGCAATACCAAATAAAACCAAAAATCACCAAAGATACATGAAATCGGTATCACATTGCGACCCATAGTAAGTACAATAGGCTCTGCCACGTATAAATTAGCAAAACAAATACATCGTTAGGACATCTTCATTCATAAGAAATTCAGAACATCTTGTTAATGTGATTAAAGATATCCAACTTAACCCTAATGATATTCTGGTGAGTTTTGATGTAATTTCTCTATTCACTAAGGTTCCAGTTCATGAGTCACTTAAATTACTTGATACGCCAGTAAATAAGACAGGGTTACCAAAATATATTCCAAAACTAGCTGACCATTGTCTAAATAACACTTATTTCTTATGGAAAGGTGATTTCTTTGAACAAAAGGAGCAGCAATGGGATCTCCTTTAGCTCCTGCTATAGCGAATCTGTGCATGGAAAACCTTGAAGCAAGAGCACTTGCTAAAAGTACATTAAACCCATATTTTTGGTTTAGATATGTCGATTACACTTTGGTTGTCTGGCCACGTGGTAAAGGTGCACTTAATTAATTTACAAATCATCTCAATGCACAAAACCCAGCTATCCAGTTCACCATGGAGATGGAGGTGAATAACACACTCTCTTTCCTAGATATTTTGCTCGGACGCGTCCCAAATAGTAAAATAACACAGCGTTTACCGAAAGGAAACGCACACTAATGCCGATCTGAATGCAAATTCGCATCATCACCCTGCATAGAAATCCTCCTTCAAGAGGCTCATACATCGGGCTAAACAGTGTCAGATGGTGAAAGTCTGAGGAGAGAGATTATACATGTGTAATGGGTTCCGGAGACACTTGTAGAGGTAACTTCTTTATTACAATACAACACTCCAACAGTCCTGATACTCTGTTACAGCCTAGGTACACAGCCTGGGTACACAGCCTAGATACACTACTCTGGCTACGCCCTGGGGTCCTCCGGCTACAATTACCCTAGGGAAGGCTAATTGACCCGACCGAGCCAAGGTGCAGGTCTGGACTCTGGCTTCCTCGGAACTCGCCCTTACAAGGACGTAGATCCGGGAGTCCCAGAGTCCCACCACTGGCCCTCACAGCGTCCCGGCCCTTACAAGGACAAGCGGGACGAGGGGGTCCAGGGTCCTAAGCTGGCTGGTCTTGGGTCTTGAGCTGCGACTGGCCCCGATCGGCCAGGGAGCTGCCCTTTTATACCTCGTCCCCAACGAGGGG
>CM025647.2:14629-27427 GCA_014621495.2 Entosphenus tridentatus
GTGTCGCGCTCCATTCGTGACGACGTGTCGCGCTCCATTCGTGACGAGCGCTTCGTGCGCGACGAGCGCCGACCTTCTGACGATGTGAGTCGTCCGTCAGATGGGCGAGCACCGGACGTGGTGGTGGCCCTCCGCGTGTTCCATCATCCCAGCTGTCTGCCCCACACTCAATAAGTCAGCGCGGTTGACCTCTGAACCTCCCCAGGGTGGGTCACGCGAGAAGATGCGCACGCCCGAATGAAACTTTAGCCAAGCGCCTTCCCTGCGATGCGCTTACTGGCAGCAATCTGGTAAATAAGTGATCCACGGCTTGAGATTGACCTTTGCACTCGCTGCACAACGCTCGTGTTTTCCTGTCAAGAGTCGTCCACCGCGATCCCTCGGGGCTTCGCGACGACACTTTGTGAACCGCCATCTCGTGGCAGAAATAAAACCTCAAATAACCCCCAGGCTCACCGATAAACAACGACATGCCGTGCCCTAACAACAGTGGACACGCGTGTGGGAATGCGAGACATTCCTACGCACATGATGGGACAAGTGCTTGGTAAACTCTGTCATCGGAGCACGCATTGCCGCGTTGATGTGTCACGATGAAAGATGACTTCACTCCGAGAGTGTTCCAATCGGCGCGTGCGGATCAGCTGCGGGTACGCGGATCGGGGACTGGGACAGCGGCAGAGAAAGCCGGACACGACCTGCAGAGCGGGCAGGGTGG
Source organism: Entosphenus tridentatus (assembly GCA_014621495.2). Classification (NCBI taxonomy): domain Eukaryota; kingdom Metazoa; phylum Chordata; class Hyperoartia; order Petromyzontiformes; family Petromyzontidae; genus Entosphenus; species Entosphenus tridentatus. The sequence continues at coordinate 15,348 of CM025647.2, forward strand.
GAAGAGCGGCAGGGTGGGAAGTGAGTCGAGTTGAAGAACGGAAACAGACGACTCAGAGCGGGTGAACCTTTGAAACGTCGCGTGATGATGATCCATTAAACTTAAACTATTAAACTATTATTTTTTATTTTACCAGGTAAGGTCCACTGAGCTACATAGCTCTTTTTCCGACCTACCTTGCCTGGCCACAGCTCAACGAAGTGGCTTATCACGTGAACATGTATAGCAACCAAATATTCTAAACGCGTGTTGATTCTAAATGTGGAGCGAAAAACCAGAGGACCTGGAGAAAAATCCATGCGACCATGGGGAGAGAGGCACCGCAAACTCCAAATAGACAGCAGCAGGCGTCAGGGTCGGGATCGAACCCACGCCCTTCTGCATACCAGGCGAGGTAGTCAACATCTCCTAGCCACCGCGGGAAGTAACGGCAGCCGAGATGACCACCACGGCGGAGATGGAGCGCCGGGGATCCCCTCCTGTGCAGGAGTGAGATGGAGTGAGATGGAGTGCGACGCTGCCACACCACGAGTCACGGTGTCGATGTGTGGAGGCTTTCATCCATCAGTGGATAGACCATGGCTGCTGCTGCTGCTGCTGATGATGAAGTTGCATTAAAGTACAAAACATATTCAATGTAATACGTAGTAGGAGGCTTTCGCGACCGATGTTATCCACAATAGAGGTTTTTGTTGGGGGTTAGATCGCGTCAATATAAATGCGTCGTTAAATCCGCCACCACCCGACACTGCAATTAGTACGGTTTGTTACTTAAAAGTTACTAGTTCAGCACGTGTTGGAGAGTAAACCCACAACATTCACCATTGTAAATGTCAAGAGCGGGTGGCGGGTTTCAGCGACACATTTATCTTTACGCGAGTGTATTGTGTTTAAATATCGTATGTAATGTATCGTAGTTGTATACGAACGGATATTAAACGAACGCAACCTTGGACAACGCATCAGCACAAAGCCCATCTCCCTCTGATGGTCGATAAAATTGGTTACCGCTTTGTAGGAATCCAAACGTTGTCGTCCTGAATGAACCGCCCCGGCCATAGGAATGTGGAATGTCCAGGTGTGGCTGAGCGCTGTCACGGGAGATGAGCGCCACCTGGTGGTGATGGTGGTGAAGCGGCTGAGTCGCGATGCATCCCATTGCGATGAGCGCTGCATGAGAGCGTCAACGATGCCGCTCATTGTGCGGGACGACAGATATAGACGAAGATACAAAGACAAACGAGATGTTAACTACCTCGCCTGGTATGCAGGAGGTCGTGGGTTCGATGCCAACCCTGACGACTGCTGCTGCTGCTGCATATTTGGTGTTTACAGTGTCTCTCTCTCTCTCTCTCTCCGGGTCCTCCGATGTTCCCCCGATACATTTAGAATCAACGTCGACGCCTGTCCAGTATGTGGCTGCTAAACAATCCCCACGTGATGATAGCCCACCTGGTTGAGCTAAAATTTGTGATGGCCAGTTCGCTTCTAAAACAAAGATAGCTATAGAGCTCAGTGGGCATTAACTTGTAAAAAAAAAGTCTAAATATATATTTGCAAAGGTCACCTGAGGCATCACTCTGCTACCAGTAGGGGCCAATGATTGCTGCTGCTGCTGTGTGATACAAATGGTGGTCAGCGGTGGTGTTGGCGCACTGCGCTCCGAACCCAGCGAACCCAGCGACCTGGGTTCGATTCCTGCTCACGGCCAACACCGGTTACGACTATCTGAACCGGTTCTGGGCCTCATCTAGGTCGACTCAGCCTCAAATGAGTACCTGGTGCAATGTGTAAACATCGTCACTAGGGAGACAAAGGCGGTCGGGCGTGGTGCTGGCCACCCACCCATTTGTGTGCCGTGCCGGCCTTCATAGGTGCTCGCTAACAACACTTGCCCCTACAGCATGCCAGTGCCATACGGGGAGAAGCTTTGTCTTTGTGTAATGACCGAAATTCCAGATCACTCACGCGAAGTGAACAGACTACCAGCAAGTAGGACAAGGCCTCCGATTGGCACAGAGAGGCCTCCAGAGTGATTGGTCGGGAGGCAAGATTCAAATAGATTTGGGGGGAGATTTTAATTGGAAAAGGCAGGAAGCAAAGATGGACTGTAAAGACGACGTTTGGCAACCTAAGTTGGGGAAGGACGAGGATTGGATGAGAGTGGGGTGAGGGAAGGTTCGAGAAAGAAGTCGAGGGGAAATGAAAGGGGAGAGCACAAGCAGAGGGGACATTCGAGTGAAGACGGCAGTCTAAGACAAGGACAAGTCGAGGAAGTGCTGTAACCAAATAAAGGCGCTTCAAAGTTCCAAAGTGTCGGCGTCTTTGCAATTAGTGTCAGAAGAGTGGGGTACCTGACTGAGAATGTCGCGCCCAAGCTGGCGAAGGAACCCACCGACGACGTCCAACCACGAGGAAGTCTTCCAGCAGAATGTCCCGGGCGAAGGGGACCTGGAGACTCGCCTCGGAACCACGAGGGAGACTGTGGCGGCGCTGATGGTAACAATGACGAGCCAGCCGCAGCAACCGGAGTGGCTGCCGAACCAAGCGCCGCTCGCCAGATGGGGCTGGTTAAGGAGTTCGTGGCGGCGGGAGGCGACTGGGGAGCCTTCACCAGGCGGTTCGAGGCTGCCTACCAAGCCTTGGACTGGATGGAGGCGTTGAAGACTCTGCCCGCAATCCTAAATGATGAAACCTTTGCTACCTTCATATCGGCAGAGCGTAGGGCTACACTACAAGGAACGTGCCGCGAGATGGCTGGGGTCTCAGATTTGTGTCTGGTGGTGCCCACATCCATGCGAGGCAGGTTGATGCGGGAGGTTCATGCAAACAAACTACTGCATCTGGGGGTGCCGGAAGACGCTGTTGACCCTGCAACGCAAGTATTACTGGTCGCGTATATCAGCTGATGTCAATGACTTGGTCGCAGGTTGCACGGAGTGTGCACATTGGAAACCACCAGCACACAGGTCACAGCCTCCCTTACAGCCCATTGTTGTCTCGAGTCAACGAATTGGTCGCTCTCGATATTCGCGGGCCTTCTCCATGCTCACCAAGGGGGAATCAATTTCTCCTAGTGGGGGTCAAATATTTCACACGGTGGCCGATGGCCTGGCCGCTGCCTGACCAGATGGCAGCATAAATTACTGATGCGTTCCTTCACGGGTTTGTGATGGACAAAGGCCCTCCAGAGCAGCTCCTCACCGACCAGGGACGACATTTTTCGTCAAAACTCCTGAGAGAGGTCTGCGACGCACTGGGCACAAAGAAAGTACGCACTTCCCCATACCACCCTCAAACGGATGGTATGGTGGAACGGCTGAACAGAACCTTAGCAGCAATTCTCTGCCGAGTCACAGATTCGACCAAACTGACTGGGATCTTCATATTCCGGGAGTCTTGGCAGCATATAGGCTGGCCCCACATGCCTCCACGGGATTTTCTCCCTTCTACCTCACGTATGGCAGGGTACCTGAAACTCCCACAGAAACGCAGCTGGGTAAGGCTCCCGCAGGGGTGGCCGATCAGCCGGCGTCCCTTCAGTTCACGCTCGACCGACTTCACGATGCGTGGACAGTGGCAATGGCAAACGCCTCAAAAGCCCAGGCCGCTAACGAGCGAAATGCAACGCGACGGGTTCAGATACTTCCCTGGGCAGTGAGCAACAAAGCGTGGCTGCATTGCCTGCAGGTCCCATTACGTACTTCTACTACATTGCATCGGCCATGGCAGGGTCCAGTCGAAATTGTCGAGGTAAAGTGGCCGCAATGCGTACGTATACAGTCGGAATGTCGCCGTTGGTGTGTTCACCCGTCGCGTCTAAAGCCTCATCTTCATCATCACCCATGCACCTCATCTCCATGCCCTGTTCCGCCAGAGTCTGGGGTGTCCGACAAGCCGCCGCAACCGTCCACAGCAATCATGTCACCTGTGCATGATTCTGTGCCGTCTACGGAACCCACGGAAATGCAGAACAGTGCACTGCGGGACCCCGCAGAATATGCCGGTCCGGCAACAAGGACCCTCGCAAGATGCGCACGTGGCGCTGACACTGCTCCTGGATGGAGCAGGGGATTGTTGCATCTCGTTGTTCCCACAATCTTGTCGTTGCTGTTATTTACTAATTGTGGGAGGTGCATATTCCGCGCGTAAAAAATACTCACACCACACAATTGTTCTTTCCCATGTAATTATTTATTGCCACAAGTTAGACACAGGGAAATTTTTAAATGGTGTCACCAAGTCCTGGTGTGTGAAGTTCCCCTTGGCTCCTCGTGGTCTGTTAGGTCGATCATTCCTCCCTAGTATTAGCCTGGACGGCTCGTTTTTTTAAAGGTGTGGGGGGGTGGGGGTGATGTAATGACCGAAATTCCAGATCACTCACCCGAAGTAAACAGACTACCAGTAAGTAGGACAAGGCCTCCGATTGGCACAGAGAGGCCTCCAGAGTGATTGGTCGGGAGGCAAGATTCAAATGGATTTGGGGGGAGATTTTAATTGGAAAAGGCGGGAAGCGAATGTGGACTGTAAAGACGACGGTTGGCAACCCAAGTTAGGGGAGAAGGACGAGGATTGGATGAGGAGAGTGAGGTGAGGGAAGTTTCTAGAAAGAGTGCACGGGGGGACACGTGTGACGAGAGTGAAGATGGAGTCCAAGTCTGGGCCTAGAGAGTGCTGTCTGAATAAAGGCGCCTCTTAGTTCCAATGTGTGTCGGCGTCATTAAATGTGTGGGTGTAGGTATGTGAGTGTAGGTGTGTGTGTAAGTTGAGTGTAGGTATGTGAGTGTAGGCGTGTGTGTAAGTTGAGTGTAGGTGTGTGAGTGTAGGTGTGTGTAAGTTGAGTGTAGGTATGTGAGTGTAGGTGTGTGTAAGTTGAGTGTAGGTATGTGAGTGTAGGTGTGTGTGTAAGTTGAGTGTAGGTGCGTGAGTGTAGGGGTGTGTGTGTAAGTTGAGTGTAGGTATGTGAGCGTAGGTGTGTGTGTAAGATGAGTGTAGGTGTGTGAGTGTAGGTGTGTGTGTAAGTTGAGTGTAGGTGTGTGAGTGTAGGTGTGTGTGTAAGTTGAGTGTAGGTATGTGAGTGTAGGTGTGTGTGTAAGATGAGTGTAGGTGTGTGAGTGTAGGTGTGTGTGTAAGATGAGTGTAGGTGTGTGAGTGTAGGTGTGTGTGTAAGTTGAGTGTAGGTATGTGAGTGTAGGTGTGTGTGTGTAAGTTGAGTGTAGGTATGTGAGTGTAGGTGTGTGTGTAAGTTGAATGTGAGTGTAGGGGTGTGTGTGTAAGTTGAGTGTAGGTGTGTGTGTGTAAGTTGAGTGTAGGTATGTGAGTAGGTGTGAGTGTAGGTGTGAGTGTAGGTATGTGAGTGTAGGTGTGTGTGTAAGTTGAGTGTATGTGAGTGTAGGTGTGTGTGTAAGTTGAGTGTAAGTATGTGAGTGTAGGTGTGTGTGTAAGTTGAGTGTAGGTGTGTGAGTGATGTGTAGATGCGTTGTATGTGAGTATAGATCTAGAGATGGTTGCAGGTATGCGTGTGTGTAGTTGAGTGTCGGTGTGTTTGTAGCTATGTGAGATGTGTGCAACCATGTCACCTGTGCGGTAGTGTAGCAGTTCGCGCGCTGCACTACGAACCTGGCGACCCAGGTTCGATTCCAGCTCGCGGCCAACACCGGTGACGATTATCTAAACCGGTCATGGGCTTCCCCTAGGTCGACTCAGCCTCTAATGAGTACCCGGTGCGGTGTGTACACATCGCCACTGGGGAGACAAAGGCGCCCGGGCGTGGTGCTGGCCACCCACACCCTCGTGTGTCGTGCCGCCCTTCATAGGTGCTGCTCGCTAACAGCACTTGCCCCAACAATCTGCTGCAGGCTATACGGGCGGTCTTTGCCTTTGTAGATGTTTTTCCTCCCCCTGCCTGCAGAGCACCGCGTTTCCGCACTGTAACGCCTCGCCAATAGCATCGCAGCACAGAAATCTGAACCCACACAAACCTCACCCTCCTCACACACCCCTACTCACAATCAACTCCCAACCCACTCACGCACAGACACACAACGCACGCACAGCAACAGACAGCACAACGCGAGACAACTCCGCTCGCAGACAACCAAAGATGCCTATCGGAGACGGTGAGTGCGTCTTGCTGTCTGTCTCAGCAACGCACACACCACCATCACCACCGTCACCACCACCGCCTCCATCTCCACCGTCACCACCACCGCAGCACCGACCGAGAACGAGCGCGCAGCAGCGGGTGACTGCATCTGCCTCCGTGTGCTTCGTACGGAGCACCGCTTTTTATACGGAGCACCGTGCTCCGTAGGGAGCGGCGTGTTCTGTTGGGAGCGGCGTGCTCTGTAGGGAGCGGCGTGTCCGTAGGGAGCAGCGTGTTCTGTAGGGAGCGGCGTGTCCGTAGGGAGCGGCGTGTTCCGTAGGGAGCGGCGTGTTCCGTAGGGAGCAGCGTGCTCTGTAGGGAGCGGCGTGTCCGTAGGGAGCAGCGTGTTCTGTAGGGAGCGGCGTGTCCGTAGGGAGCAGCGTGTTCTGTAGGGAGCGGCGTGTCCTTACGGAGCACCGCGTTCTATACGGAGCGGCGTGCTCTGTAGGGAGCGGTGCGTGCAGAGTTGCAGTGAGAGCAACGCGGCTGCCGCGATGCTGCCCGCCGCGTGGGCCACGAGGCGACCCGCACGAGTCGCGTGCCGCTGCCTCTCTCGTTGTCCGTGTGAGTGCCGCGTCCTCGTCCGCGAGAGTGCCTCTCTCTCTCTCGTTGTCCGTGTGAGTGCCGCGTTCTCGTCCGCGAGAGTGCCTCTCTCTCTCTCGTTGTCCGTGTGAGTGCCGCGTTCTCGTCTGCGAGGTGCGCGCTGTCCCGCGCTGTCCCGCGGTCCGCGTCAGCCGTCGGCGTTCGAATCCAGCCGTGAAACTTTGACATCCGAAAGAGCGGTGGGAAATGTGGCGTTCCGCGTGAGACGTGTGCAGTAGGGCCCTCTCTGGAATGCGGGATCACCAACAATCCCAACAACAACCCCAACAACAACAACAACGTGGTGCCGCGAGGATGCTGATGTTTTCCACAGCCTCTTAATGCGGCTGCAACGTCGCGCTCGCTAGGTGGCGACTGCTCCTATCAAAATGCCCCCAAGCCGCAAAGGTTATGAGCCACAAATATCGTGTCTCCCGTGCCTCTCCTCGGAACGCCGCTGTTCCGATTACACTCGTTGATTCCGTTGCCTCTTTGCTATGCGTGGCTTTAACTTTACTCTCCGTGTCTGTAACGATGGTTCAGCAGCAGCAGCAGCTTCATCATCATCATCGGTTGCTGTGGAGCTGCAACCATCACCAGAGGGCATTGCACCACATTCCACGTGTTGTTGTTGTTCTGGGCTCCAGCGCCTACGTTCCGAGCGTGCCTTCAGCGCGCCCTGACTGGTCAGCGGCTGGGGTCATGGGAGCACAAAGCGCCGCGAGACCCCCCCCCGCTCTCCCGTGGAGGGACACAAACACGGCAGCCCCAGGCTCATCGGTGTCCCTGCAGTTGGTGAACGCGGTGTCGGATACGCTGCTAAAATTGCCTTTGGATTGCGCCGATCGGTCGTCAGAATAGACAACCGGGCAACTCCCATCGTCTGTGAAGAACCGCGTGCGGCACTTTTGTCACGTCGTGGGGGTTGGGTCTGACCATACCTCACCTCGTTGGTCAATGCCGCTTGGAGGTTATCACCGTGACGGCGTGTCAAGCACACTCACCCCTCTTCTTCAGCCATGGCTGCGAATCGATTGGCATTTTTAAATATGTTTTTTTTCCCCCAAATAAATTAATTAGTGCGAATCGCATCTCAAAACTGCTGCTGCTGCTGCTGCTGGATTTGTAACGCGCCGTGCAGCATTCTCAGGAAGCCACCGAGGAGCGGGAAGGGCAGCCAAATCCGACGTTACCAACACATTTCCCAAACTCTGCAGTCCTACGTTGGCATATTTGTCCAACTTCATTTATTGTGCAGTGTGCTAACTGCTTCACAGCCCCCTCCCGCCCCCTGTATTGACACGCACTATCGTTTAAAAATAACTGGCCACATTTTTTTTATTCGTGAAAATAATACACAACTTGCACAATAAGATGAAGAAGCACGTCTAGTGGTTCCAGGCTAATTTAAGCGTAGTGTTCAGGACCAGGCGTTGCGCAGACGCCGTTTTGCGCAGACTGTTTCCATGCTCATCTCGAGTTTCAGTCACAAGGTGCTCTATGTCACACGTACACATAAGCCAGGGTGATGGTTTCTGGGCGACGGGCCAGTAATGGCCCAGCGAATAGCGCAGGCCCCCCCAAACCTTCGCTGCCTGTAACATCATGTCCTGTGTTGCCGGGTCAATTGTTCGCGAGTCACTCGACAATTTTTTTAATTTTCCCTCGTCATTTTTAGACGGGATTAGGCAAAGACGGTGCCGCTGGAAGGGCGAGGGCCGATTGCCGAGAGGGGCATTCGAGCGGTCTCCACGAATTCGGCGACCGAGGGGAAGAGACCACCTAGGAGCAGACGGCTGGCTTTCTGTGCGAGTCGATGGGAGGGTCTGTGGGTCTGTGGCACTCTGTGCGAGTCAATAGGTTCCTATATACCAATAGGGTTTTTTCCCTTTTTTCTGGCAACAAAACTGACACCTTTTGCAAGGAATCATGTCTACATTAACCCCAATACTTGCAGTCAAATGCAAACAAAAACACAATACTCTGGTAATTTATGCATTGTCTTTGAAACTGGTTGGTCCACACCAGAGACAGCTTTCTTTGGAGCCTCGTCTCATATGGTGTTCGACCAGATGACGCCAAAAGGCGCACAGTTCAAGACAACGCACTACCAGAGTAATAAGGACTCGGGGTAAGCAGCTACATCATGGGACCTCCTTTGCCAGTACCAAAATATACCAATAGGGTTTTCCCCTTTTTTCTGGCAACAAAACTGACACCTTTTGCAAGGAATCATGTCTACATTAACCGCAATACTTGCAGTCAAATGCAAACAAAAACACAATACTCTGGTAATTCAAGCATTGTTTTGTTGCCAGAAAAAAGGGGAAAAACCCTATTGGTATATTTTGGTACTGGCAAAGGAGGTCCCATGATGTAGGTTCCTATATGTTCTCTATGTGATTATATCAAAGGCCAGATGGTGGCATCCTTACCATGGCAGATCTATGCGTCTGTGTAAGTCTGTGGGTCTCTGTGGTGTGAGTATGTGGGTCTCTGTGTAAGAGCAGAAGGTGTGATGATATTGCCAGGGAAGATCTTGGAGGTGGGGTCAGCGTCTCCACTGTGTAGCAGTGTGGGATGTGGTGGAGGGTGGCGAGCGTTGGCGGTGAGGCGCGGTGGTGATTGTGGTGGTGGCGGCATCAACAACTTTGGCCACGGTGGCATCTTGCTCATTCCACTACGGCCCGTGTCCTCGTGGCCAATATCCCAATGTCATTCCTGCCAGACACACTCCTGGGTTTTCCCCACAGCACGTTCCCCAGTCTGTACATATTTCATTATTCCATATCGTCCCCTCCCGGCAGTATTTGCATTGTATGTAGAGAGAGCATAAGTTTTACATAAAATATGATTGTAAACAGGGCTGCTAGTGTAAGTGCTGTCTTGCCGAAATAATAAACTCGTATGGGACGCAGTTATTTAATGTATAGATTACCATCTGGCTGGATTTTATGTTGATTTTCCTCTCTGCTGACACCCGTATGCAGACATTAGACTGGCAGTCTGGCATAGTGTCAACATTGCCCTTGAACAAGGCTCGCGGAGCCAAGATGATCTCGCCACGCGAGACATAGAAAAACAAACTCGGTTCGCTTCCAAACAGTCACACGGAGCATAACGGAGTTGTAATGCAGCTGGGCTGCCCTTTGCAGTACAATACAGTACATGTTTTAAATACTGTACAAGTTCTCATGTTTGGGACTCCCTCTTGCAAGGGACTGCTGCGTTGGCAGAGTGGTTAGAACTGCCCCATTATTTCCCTGTAACGGGAACACGAGACAGAGAATGGGGCCGCTAAAGCACAGCTGTCAATACCTAATCAGTGTCTAGCTTATTGCAGACCAATTCGACCTTATGTATCACCCCGTGCCCTAATAAATCTCAACGTTCATCCTACAAAGTCCCATCACAAGGGAGAAACACAAACAAATATATATTTGTGCCTGTATTGAAACGGCTTTATGCCGTATGGACCTGGAAACTCAATTTCCCTGTACTAGAATACTGGTAAAATCGTGTGGGTTGGACAGGCATGCTAAAGTGCGCTGATTGAGGGCCCTTCTCTGCGGGGTTTATAGATAAGGCAGAGAAGTATTGACTAACTTAAGACCGCAGTTTGGTTGACCGCCCTTTACAACACCACACTGTGTCGTCAGCGCCGCATGTCGACGGAGCCGGACTTTAGCTCATACAGTGCTGAACTGTACCAGCAGGTGAGCCACCGGCGTTGTGTCTCGCGAGGCCACGGACGGTGCCCTTTTGAAACTGAGAGGGTCGATAAACTCGATACCCGGTCTCCCGGACACAAACCACCACTGGCTATCATCCACACCGGCCAAGGCTCTGCACCCGTGCGTGGGCCGCTGAAACGTGATGTGAATCTTTAGCGATTAACAAAACCCTTTGCCCCGTTTATTATAGGCGTTTTGTTTTACGGTGATGATGATGGTGGTGGCGGTGTTGACGGAGGTGTTGGTGCTGTGGCTGGGTCATGTAGCCCGCATGCTCAGTCCAAACAGCTTTTGTTCAGCCGGATCGAGGGGGCTAAACGGGCGCGGCACGGGCTGGAGAAGAGATGGAGTGATGTGGTACAGGAGGACGTGGAGCTGAGTGGACTTGCCGATGACTGGTACCAGCGGTGTCAAGATCGGCCTCTGTGGAGGAGGCTCGTGAAGGACGCTACTGGGCAGTTGGAGGCAGTCGCCCTCCAACAACAACGGAGGGCGGAGGAGCGACGCTCACAACAACGAGCGGAGTGCCGGGTGACTAAAACACAGAAAGGTGGCACAGCAGGGTGCACAGGTGGAGCATCGGCCAGTCGTCTCAGTCAGTCAACCCGTGGCATCTGGGTCTGCCCCATGACCTCCTGCCAGCGGGCCTTAAAGTGCACCTAGCCTGGCACAAGCGCCCCAGTGACGTCGCCGCCACTTAGTGGCGAATGGCGGTTGTTGTTGATGGTGGTGGTACTGTGAGGGGATTGGTCTCTTGTTCTTAACAGATAACTCACATTTAGAATGCGCATTCCATCATTAGATCCCAGTGCGTTTTCATCCTCGCGAAGGGGGCGACCACTTTAGTGCATCTCACGAAACACGAACAGAGATGCATGCACCAAAGACAAAGACCCCCCGTGTAGCCTTAACAGACTGTTGGTGGCAAGTGCTGTTAGCGAGTGGCACCTATGAAGGCTGGCCACGGCACACGAGGGCATGGGTGACCAGCACCACGCCCGGCCGCCTTTGTCTCTCCCAGTGGTAATGTTGACCACACACCGCCACTAGGTACTACTCATTGGGGGCCGAGTTGACGCGTTCCGTGTTCGCATTACAGTAAAATAACGACCCTCTCCGCTCGCACATCCTGTTACGAACTCGATTTGCGAGAGATTTGCAATCGGCGCCTTGGTAACTTGCGGCACTTGCAGGCACAAGTCTGCGGTCGAAGTTGTTGTAGCTGCTGCTACTGCTGTTGTTGTTGTTGGGGTGGCTTTGTGGAGGATATGAGTATGAGGGCTGCTGCGGTGTAGGGGTTGGTGTGCCCAGGGCAATGCATTCCACAGGCGCCGTCATTACCGCCCCTCCAATCCAAGCAACGAACACCCCCCCCCCCAGACGCCAGCGTTTTAACCCAGAATGAAATTAAACCAAAATTGCCACTAAATAATTGGAGCGAATTTGACGAGGCCGATGTCGTCTCCGGGGTGCCGTTGCACGGCAGGACAACGTCACACGCGTCGCTGTGTGGCTCGCATGCCGGGCTCGGTGGTGGGTGGTGGGTGGTGGCGGGTGGTGGTGGGAGGTGGGTGGGTGGTGGTGGTGGGAGGTGGGTGGGTGGTGGTGGTGGGAGGTGG
>CM025647.2:40551-54413 GCA_014621495.2 Entosphenus tridentatus
CCTACCACTACTACTACACCTACCACTACTACTACACCTACTACTACACCCGCCACTACTACTTGCTTGTAGACATTGATTTTCAACGGGGATTATCGATCTGGGCCGTGACGCGTGTTGTAGCGACGTAATGGCCAGCTCACACGAGCCTTCTCAACACTGTGCGCGCCGGAGGTCGCAGCTGCTGGTGACCTGAGATGACGATATCTGATGTATAAAAATCTATTTTTAAACGAAACAATTTTTTATTTTACGACGTAGCTCTTTTTCAGAAGCGACCTGGCTTTCACAAGTGATAGGTCAACGAAGTGGCTTATCACGTGCACATTTAGAGCAGCCAAATACTCTAAAGGCACGCTTCTACAGGGCTGCTCTTCTCCTGGCCAGCCGGGGTATGGCCACTCCTCGATGCCCACGCAACGGGAAGAGAGTTGCACGACGTTTGTGTGATCCACCAACCCTCGCCTCCACAGCGTGCCACTTACTGCCCACGAGCAGCGTAGCCACCACCCCGAGCAGCGCTCTCCCAAGTCGCCCGCTCTCTCGCACTCTCACTCCCACTCTCTCTCCCACTCTCTCTCTCACTCTCTCTCTCTCACTCTCACTCCCGCTCTCTCTCCCACTCTCTCTTGCGCTCCCTCTCACTCTTACTCCCACTCTCTCTCGCGCTTTCTAATTCACTCCCACTCTCTCTCCCGCTCTCTCCGCTCTCTCCCACTCTCTCCAACTCACTCCCGCTATCCCATTCTCTCCCGCTGACTCCCGAGTCTCTTGTCGCCATTCTGAGCTGCGAGCTCTCAGCGCTGGCTGCCGTCAATGCAGCGTTACCTCGCGTGAACCCAACCCTTTGCGCCCGCGCAACGCGCCGTGACGGATCGACGCACGCCGCTGTTGGGGCGAGCGACGCTGTCGGTGTCTCGTCGTGGGCCGGGGGTGCCGACGTCGCGAGCGCGTCGTTGTCTGCGACGATGCGCGTTCTCGCGCCCGGCGCTCCGTGGGTGTCCGGCCATGCGGATTAATAATGCACAACGTCGCACACTGTACACACACACACACACCAATACCCATACCCGCCATTCGCCACGAAGTGACAGTGATGTCACCACAGCGCCTGTGCCAGGCTAGGTGCACTTTGAGGCCACTTCAAGTGTCGAAGGCTCGCTGACAGGAGGTCACGGGACAGAGCCCGGTGCCATGGGTCGACTGACTGAGATGACCGGCAGATGCACTGCTCGTTGTTGTGAGCGTCGCTCCTCTGCCTGCAACTGCCCAGAAGCAGCATCCTTCACGAGCCTCCTCTACAGGGGCTGATCTTAACACCGCTGGTACCAGTCTTTGGCAAGTCCACTCAACCCACATCCTTAAGTACCACATCAGTCCGTCTGATGTGGTGTCGTGCCTGTTTAGCCCCCTCTGTCCAGCCAAACAGAAGCTGTGTGGGCATGCGGTGGTTGGGCATACAGCCTACATGACATTATACACACACACGCTTAGACAAACAAAGATCCCCCGGATAGCGTTACCAGACTGTTGGGGCAAGTGCTGCTAGCGAGCAGCTCCTACAGCACACAAGGGGGTGGGTGGCCAGCACCACGCCCGACCGCCTTTGTCTCCCCAGTGGCGATGCTTGCACACCACACCGGGTACTCATTTAAGACCGAGTCGACCGAGGGGAGCCCCAGAACCGGTTCAGACATTCGTCACTGGCGGTGGCCGTGAGCGGGAATCAAACTCGGCACGGCGGGTTCTTGGCACGGCGCGCTCACCGTTACACCGCCGCTGCCCACGCACGCACACGCAGGAGGATCCGGGTCGGGTGTGCGTAGCCCCGTGGGAACGGAGCTGCGAGCCACAGCCAGTCACGCTTGGACGTGGTCAGTTGTCCGGCGGCGGTCATTGCGAGTGCCCAACCGAGCATCGCCCGCTAATAATTGTTACCGTTTTGTTCACGTTCAGCGGATTTGCTCCGTTAACTCGTGCCGTTCTCTGTGCACGTGGCGTGCCGTAGAAATGTGACGGCGGTGGTGCCGGTGACCTCGGCAGCGTGGGTTATGTTCCACGAAGGGTAGCCGCTAATGGCGTTGTGTAACGCGGGGGATTGGGAGATAATCGCATCTGTTTGTATAAACCGCGTCGGTGCCGGCGAGATGAAATCGGGACGTACTGGGGGCGATTCGGAGGAAGGTTATTTCTTAATCCCGTGCCGCGCTTCATGAGACGAATGGCAATTCGCACGCTCGCTTGTGCCGGGCATCGTACCTTGACCCACGCCCCGGACAAGGCGGAGGAAACCCGAGCGGAGCACGGCTTGGTGGTGGGGGGCGACGTACAACGGACAAACTTCACGCAGGAAGGCGCTGGGGCGCGATGGGAATAAGAGTCCGGTGAAATATGGAGAGGTTACGCATGCATGAGCCATTATTTATATAGATTCCTGTGCCGCAACTCCATATATGGGCATTCACACACCCAGGGTCACCTTATTTGGACATGACACCTGCGCATTATCATTACAAACATTTTAGGAATCGTTCTGTATCACAGCACCCGAGTCGGGTGCTGCCGCCGCCCTGCCGGCCGCGTGGGCACGCGGGCGGTGGACATCGCGCGGGTCGCTCGGTCGGCGACGCCGCCGGGCGGGCAGACGCAGCGCAGCAGGCAGGCAGCTCTCGACCCCACCGAGGTCCCCGTCTCCGGAGAGAGGGGGGAGCCGCGGGCGCCGGGCCCCGGCACTACGACGCCGGCTGCGTTGGCACGGCGAGGCACGGTGGCGCCACGGGGACTGGGGTTCGCTTGCCGACTCGGGCGCCTCTCCGCGTGCAGTTGATGTTCTCCCCCTGCTCTGGAAAGGATTTTCCCCGCAGGTTCTCCCAAGATTTCTTCCCACTGCTAAAAAAGTATTACTGAATTGGGATCCACGCAGCAGCAGCAGCAGCAGCAGCATCTCCCTTGCGTGAAAACTTGGCAGGACCCTCCGGAATAAGAGTCGTGAGACTCGGTGAGTCTTTCCCGGGGTAAACACGCGTCACAATGCGCCAGAAGAAGTGGTGATGCACAACCACGACGACAACACCAGAAACCCAACGCATCCGTCAACAACGCTTTGGGCTCGAAGGAAAACGTTCGAAATAAAAGATCGCTTTTTCGGCCAACATCCCCGCTTCATCGCAAATTAGCGTCCCGAGAGCCGGTGTGGGTGAATACGAGTTGGAGACACCGTATGGGGCCCCCCCGATAGAAATGTTAAGTTTAACAATGTTTCCAGACGACGTTTTGGAAGACCTACACCCATGTGCATTGGGTGTAAAATGATCCGAAGTCGCCGGCACTCCGTGCCAGCGTGGTGCAGCGGCGGCGGCGGCGGCGTCCCCGTGAAGGGAGCGAGAGACCCATTGTGTGCTCGGTGACTCATTGCTGGGCCTCGCTGCCCCCCCCCCCAAGCCCATTGTGAACCGGATCAAAGAACGTACGGAGCGTGGATAAAAGATTGTACGGATGGTGGATCAAAGAACGTACGGAGCGTACAAAAACCCCCGGCTCCCGCGCCGCGCAGCGGGAGGTGGGCTCGTAGAAGGGAATTGGAAATCGTCGTGTTCGCGAGACAGCGGTGTTTCATTTTTGGGACGGGAAACGAGACGGCGGCCCTCGGCGGCGGCAGCGCCGCGGTCGCATGGCCCAGCGGTTGCACGTTTGTTGCGGAGGTTCCGCGGTTCGACTCCAGTGGGCCGCCCTAGTTATTACTGCGGTTACGGTGACCGTAAAAATACGCCGCGGCCCTCCTCACTGTTGACTTGTTGAAGATCCCGCGGTGTCATTCTCAGCAAGTAGGCCGTCGCGTGCCGGCCTCGCGGTCCAAATTTGAAAAGATTTCCCGCAAACGGCTTAGGATTACACACGGCCGCATCGCTGCCGACCGACAGACTTGTGCCAGCTTGCAGGCGAGGTGCCGGGTCGCCTCGTGCCACACTTGGAGACGGCTGCCACTGGGGGTGCCCCTTCTAATGTGTCGAGATGAGATGACGCAAGTCGCTCATCGCACGCAGATTCACTCCGAGACGCCCACCCCCACACCCGAGGCAACAGAGGGCAGCGGCTCGATCAAAAACACGACTCTCGCCATCCGTGAGCGGCACTACGGGGTCCGGTCAGCGACTCTCGTTGAGGCAGTCGTGGTGATCTCAAGCCTGGAATCTCCACGGGACGGGGCGGGGTCTCGGCAGTGCGGCGCACAGGGTGGGGAGGGAATCCCAGACCCCTGACGTGCATTTTGAGTTGAGTGGAAGGCGACCGCCGGTGGCTCCGTCGTCGTCGTCTGCCGCTTTCCCCACCGTGCTGGGAGCGGAGGCTGGGCGAGTGGCGTCGCATTCTCATACAACGGGGGGAGGCGGAATGCGTGGCTTGAGCAGGCACTCTTTGACATCGGTGGCTCTGGGAGCAAGCAAAGCGAACGTACTTCTACTGTACTGTTTGTTTATTGTATTAGGTAACGCCCCACGGAGATTCTGTGTCGCTCTTTTTCAGAAGCGACCCGGCTTTCACAAATAATAGCTCAACCAATCTGAACGCGTGATGTCGATTCTAAATGTGGAGGGGGAAATCGGAGGACCCAGGGAAAAATCCACGTGACCACTGGGAAACGGAGAGAGACCGAAAACTCCAAATATATATACGGGTGGATGGCCGGACAGACCCGTGGAGCAATCGGAGGGCAGGGCCGGGGGCCGGGAGGTTGGTGTCGCACTTCGCTGTGCCGGCAACTTTCCAGCCGCCTCGGGTTCAATTCTCATCATCATTCTCATCATCAAATGTCTCTGGAAGCCAGCTGAGAGCTCACCGAGATGAAAGGTCTCTCATCATCTTTGCGACGATGGGTGACGATTGGTGACGATGGTCGTCATGGCGACGGCAGTGATGATGGTATCGATGATGAGTTAGCGGCAGTGGTGGCGGTGCCTGGCACAGCAGGGGCCACAGCTGCTGGTGCATCTACCATCATCACCTGCAGGGTCTGTCCCGAGACGTCCTCTCAGCAGCGAGCCTTTGACGCTTTTCGTGGCCTCTGGCCTGGCACAGGCGCTGTGGTGACGTCACCGTTACTTCGTGGGGAATGGCGGCTATTGGTGTATTGGTGGTGATGATGACGGTGAGTCTAAATTGTGCCCCGGTTGGAACTCTAACTCATCATCACACAACTGGGAGCGTTACTGTTCTGCTAAAGGGGCTGTAACCCTGTTCTTATTCTAGAAAATGGAGCACGAGACGTGGAATCCATTCAGAGCAGTTGCAACCCTCTGTGTTTGAGAACGCCCCACTGAAGTGGATATCACAGAGCTTCCTCTGATATCCCCTTCTTCAAGTGACCTCTGTCCCACACAGTAGGGGGTTGCACTGAGAGCAATGGTCGTCCCGTGACAGCCAAACCGATATTTAAATTCACAGAGCTGGAATTTAGCCACCTTCATTGCAGCCACCTTCATCAGCCGAGGCCAGCAATCTCGCTGCGCTCGAACCCGGGGGGCTCGCACCTGGGTTCACACCCAGGCTGTCAGCGCTGGGACCTCCGAGCCACGCGGACGCCTCGTGCGCCCGCGTCCCCGGACTGACCGAGGTGGGGGCAGCGGAGCCGGCGAGAAATAACAGAACGCGCGGCGTCATTGCGCGTTTATCGATTGGCCAAATCGATCGGCAAAAGCCCCGCTCTTCTTAAGTGACACCTGCTGCGACCCAAGCTCCCTCTCCTTCTCCACCCCGCCCCCCCCTCGGCGAACCCGTACGACCCCAGCGCAGCTGCTGTCCTTGAAACAATGTCTTCACCCGAGGGAGAGCACGGGGAGTCGTCCTGCATATTAACTCATGCGCACCCCACCACCACCACAACCAACCCACTGCCACCACCACCACCGCTCACTCATGTGCACCCCACCACCACCACCTCCAACCCGCCACCACCACCAACCCACCACTGCCACCACCGCTCACTCATTATGCGCACACCACCACCACCAACCCACCACTGCCACCACCACCACTGCTCACTCACAAACACCCCACTACCACCACTGCTCACTCACGCACACCCCACCACCACCAACCCACCGCCGCTCACACTGCCTGCTGCCCACCAATGTGGCATTTCCGAGTGATTTGTTGAAGCGAACGGGAGGGGATATTGGGATTTGGTGGAGTGCGTGCGAACGTGCGATTCAATCACAAGCTTCGAGCGTTTCCAGAGTCGTGCTGTGTCGTCGATAATTACCTTGTTTCTTGATTCCCCGGCTGTTCGGCGAAGCGCTGCCGATTTTTATATCTCGCGGCGATGCATCGCAACGTTACGCACAGTGGCGTGTGATGAACGGCAAGGTGAATGGATATTATTGTACGTGTAGTTCATATGGAGGTGGTGTTGTTAGTGTGGCATTGTTATTCAACTCTTGTAGACGTACAGACCAGTGTTCATCTGCTTCGTCATGGGCAAGCAGCTGAAATTCCAGATTCCTGTGCCGGGGGCAAGTCAGCCCATAAGACAACCAAAGCAGATGTCGTCAACGGTCCTCCTCCCATTAAGTGAATTATTCACGTTTCAGTGATTGTTAAATTAATCACATTCACGAGGATATTTTGTTTGCCACATTGCAGTTACATACGAAGCTTGATGGTGATGCGAGATGTTAACTATCTCGCCTGGTATACAGAACGTTGTGGGTTCTGTCCCGACCCTAACGACTGTATGTTTGGAGATTGCGTGTCTCTTTCCCCGTGATCGCGTTGATTTTTCTCTGGATCCTCCGGTTTTTCCCCTCCACATTTAGAATCAACATCACGCGTTGAGAGTACTTGGCCGCTCTAAATTTCCACGAAATAATCAGCCACTTTGTTGAGCGATCATGTTTTATATACAGCGTCGCTTCTGAAGAAGAGCTACACAGCTCAGTGGGGCCTTACCTGGTAAAATAAAAAAAATAGTTTAAGTAAAACAAATGACGTCAGCCAGGAAAGCCTCGCCGAGCCGCACGATTCGTGTCCACGAGGACCCTGCTGCTTTGGCCTTTGCGCTGGAAGGGGGAGGGGTTGAACCGAGGAACTCCTGGAGAAAACCCAGCAACGCCGTAGGACGGGGGGGGGGGGGGCGCGCAGAGCTCCGCACGGATAGATTCAACAATTTTTTTCTTTTGACAGTGGACTCTCGATTGTCCGCGTGCGGTTTATGCGTCTTGCGGATTAGCCACGCACCTGCGAGTTTCACGTAAATTAATGTAAGTCGTGGAATAATCTAAAAACAGTTACACATCGTTATTCTTGGAAATGTTTGTTACAAGTCATGCGCTTAACCCGACCAAATGTGGTGCTCCTGTTAATCCGAAATCCACGCGATCGCCTCGACAGTACAGTACTTGCCATATCTTTACAACAGTGGGTGGCGGAGTTTGATTAATGTTGATTGGCGCGACTCTGCTGCTGTCCACTAATTGGCTGAGTCGTCTGTGCGGGCGAATGTGTTTTTTGGCATAGAGATCCGCGGAAATTTGGATATTTTTTAGAATAATCCGCGGCTGTCCTCCCCGTCATTGGCGCGGGTAATCGAGAGTCTACTGTCGATAAATTATTTTTCAAACCAGGAAAATCCCACTGGGCTTTTAGCTATTATTCAGAGGCATCCTGGCCATACATAATAGCTCATTGAAGTGGCTTTTATCATCACACGTTGGAATTTACAGCAGCAGCAGCAGCAGCAGCCAAATCATCTAAATCATTTAATCTCCTGACCAAAGCAAGTCGGCTTGATTTGTTTTCGTAATGTCCCTCTGCCTCACGTTATGCTTCACGTCACGCCGAAGCCCTCGGGGCTGGCACGGCCTCTCGACAGCGAGAGAGTCTCTCCTATAAAGAGAATATCAATACGGAGCAGCCATGCAGCACGCGCACGTCCCTGCGTACCCGGGGCGGGCCGGGCCAACGGCGAGACGCCTTCGCGTGTCCGAGGAGGCGTGCGGGGAATCGATGGGTCGTCACGGTTTGTCGAGGATGGATCTGCCTGAGCTTCGTTCACGTGGTCCGTCAACGTGGTTGCCCAACGCGTGCTCCAGCGTTGATTCTCGGGCCTCGGTGGTTCAGTGTCATCTGTTGGTTAAACAAAGGATAATGACTGTACGCATGGAACAATCGCTCACCTTCCACAGAGCGATACCCATTGTATTGACCATGGACGTATGATAATGTTGAGACCAGGAATTTAACAAAATGTTGGGCCGTGCAGTCAAACCGTTCCACACCACCCAGCCATATTTTTCCGCAGGGCCATGCGATGGTTAACCCCCCCCCCCCCGTCCGCTCCCTCACCTTCCCGGGAGAGACACGGGGGGTCACCTCCGGCATCACCCCACCCATCTCTCCCCATCGTCGTCCGCTTGTACGTCAATCGGCATTGCAACAACGCCTCCCTCGCCGGCCACGATGTCGTGACGAGGTGGAGCGATAGAGGAAGAGCTCCCCAGGTCCCCCACCACGCCTCGCAAAGGGGGCACCACGGTGGCTAGGAGATGTTAACTATCTCGCCTGGTAAACAGGAGGTTGTGGGTTCGATCCCGATCTGACATCTCGATATTTGGAATTTTCATGTTTTCCCCGTGATCGCGTGGATTTTCCTCTGGGTCCTCCGGTTTTTCCTCCACATTTAGAGTCGACATCACGTCTTGAGAGTATTCGGCTGATGTATAAAAGACAAATCCACGTGATGAGCCGCTTCGTTGAGGTATCGTTTGTGATAGCCGGGGTCGCTTCAGAAAAATAGCTACTACATAGCAGCTCAGTGGGGCCTTACCTGGTAAAGTAAAACAACTAGTTCATAGTTTCAAAGCTCGTACAGTAAATCCTCTTACCGAGGGTAGATCCGCGTGGGTTTTTCCGTGAGCCGGAAGGATTTTCCTCGTTTGCCCACCGCCGCATTCCTCGTTCCGTGCGTCGCTCGGCAACGCGGGGCCGTCCGCGCGTCCCCGTCAACTGGAGGAGGCTCACGACTTCCGGCAGCCACGACGGTCTCAGTGCCGGTCGATACTCGCCCGCGTACAGATCGCGGCACGAGCGGATTCCCGGCCGCAGACGTTCGCGCACTTGAACCGTGCGATTCGCCGTTTAAACGCCTCGTTGGGATCTGACGGGGAAAGGGGGAAGGCTTTTGCTGCGCTAATCCTATGGGGGAAATGCTCGTTCCAGTGTGTCCACATTTCCATTGGTTGTTGCTGACAGTGCAAAGGTTTTCTGCACCGCCAACAGTGGCGGAAAAAAATCGATCGCGGCCCTGAACCAGGTGATGCAAATTCCACATTCCTAAGGCAGGCGGTAATTAACTTAACACAACGATGCAGTTTGTATCTGTAAAGGCTTCAAACGGTGACGTCGTCTCTTACTGTCGCAGATCATTGCTCTGCGTTGTGTAGTCTCCAGTTTTGTGTCAGACCGGGACCCGTATCTAAGAGAGGCTCCCTACCTTTAAACCTCTGGCAGTTCACCGGCATTTCTTCAAGTGAGCCTGGCCACTGATGAGACACTGAATATCTCTGATGAGACACTAAATGTGCCAAAACTGGTCCAGAGTTTTTGCTGATGTTGAACGAATGCTGCTAACAAACAAATAATCGCTCCCAGGAGGCCGCCGTGGAGCCAGTGGGATGTGGTGAAACTTCAGTCGTTAACGTGGAGAGACGGTTGCGAGGCGCAGCCGCGGCGTCCGCACCTCCTTCTGTAAGAAGACGAGGACGTTCACAGGGAGGAATGTTTTGAGGATTATTTGGAAGGGAGGAGAGGGAGGAGGAGGCTGTGGGGCAGGGAGGGACAGCCGTACGAAGCCTCGTCGAGACCGGCAGAGGAGGAGAGGGAGGCCTCGAGCCTGGACTGGTACGGGAGAAAGTTGCCGGCTTTTTGACAGCAACGCACAGCAGGCAACCCCTCAACTTTTCCATTTTAGGTTGCTCTTACAATGAGTGCCTGCATAGAACGAACAGCCTCTGTGGAGCTGGTGTGATGGTCTACCCTGTTAGCCTACCCTGTTAGTCTACCGGTTGGCCGACGGGTTGGCCTTCCGTCAAATCGGCAATCGCTGATGGCGCGGCCCTGTGCAGCGCCACGCTGTAGGGGCCCCAGGAACAAAAAACCCTCAGTAAGTGTCCCCCGGGTGAGCGGCCCCCGGGTGAGCGTCCCCCGGGTGAGCGTCCCCCGGGTGAGCGTCCCCCGGGTGAGCGTCCCCCGGGTGAGCGTCCCCCGGGTGGGCGTTTTCGTCACGGAGGTTGAGACACGTGGGGCAGCAGCTGCGGTGAGACGGTCAGAGTCCCGTGGCCCCGCTGTCACGTGGCCAGGGCTGAATTTACTCTCCCGCTGAGTCACCGCGAGGAAATGCCAGCTCATTGAGCGCCCGCGTGCAGGCACGCACGTGCGCACACACACACGCAACAAAGACAAAGATCCCCCCGTATAGCCTGGACAGACTGTCGGGGCAAGTGCCGTTAGCGAGCAGAACCTACGAAGGCCGGCACGGCACACGAGGGGGGTGGGTGGCCAGCACCACGCCCGGGCACACGCACGCGTTCCCCCCGGCTCACCACGGGAACGGAAGCAGCCTCCTTGACACCTCGCCTGTCCCCTCGGTGAACCCGTGACGCCGATTAGGCGACTCTGCTAGGGCCACGTTTAGGTCACCGAGTGACGACGAGTGTTGAGAACGCGAAGGGATGCCTCGTTTTGAAGCGCGAGTAATTTGACCAAATTTCCCCTCCACCCCCCCCCCGCCTGGGCAGCCACATGCACACGTGCACGGGCGACTCTGTGTGGGGATCACGTGGGGTTTAAAAACATGTTTTAGTGGCAATGCTCCAAGGCCCGTCGCAGCACCGCGTTGTGACGCACGCCGTCAACGTAAACTAAACCGGGTTATGAAAAGCAGTGGGGGGGATAAAGAGACGGGGAAACAAACGCCGACTGTTCCCCCCCCCCCCTCTGAACCAGACGGGTCCCCACCTAAAGGGAGTAATAAGGGTCGTCGTTAGTTTTAATAAAGTGAAGGTGGAGATGACAATGGTGAGGATATAACTGAAGCACGCCTGAAATGAAAAGAAAGAAACCATGAGAGGCGACCTGGGCGAGCGTGTTTTCCTTCCCCACCCCTCCGAGTCCGACTCATGTCGAACCTGTAGGGGTTGTGCGCCCCTTATCCCCTCGCTCCGTGTCTCCCGACCCTCCGTCCGGCGAGCTTGGGACCACGCTGTGTTGGGTTGTTTTCTTCCTGACTACCGGTTGCCGTGCGAAGGCCCCAAAAACGTTAAGCGGCCGGCGACAAACGGCGCGGTTCATCCTCCCGTTGCGCCGCGGACACCACCGCCACCACCACCACCACCGCCACGAAAGCCACCACCACTGCTATCACCACAACCACCACCGATACCGCCACGACCGCCACCACAACCGCCACCGCCACCACCGCCATGACCGCAACCACCGCCACCACTGGGTTCTGAAGTGCAGCATCGAAGTGGTGGACAGCCGCGATGTAAACACTCCCCTCGCTCCCGAACAACCACGCAGCGGCCTTCACGGGGAACATCGAATTATTAGTGGGCAACATTTCATGCCCCCACGGTCCTTCGTCAGAGCAGCATAGTCTGTTCCTCGATATCGACCAGCGGGTAACGTACGTATGTTGATGCACGTTGAACTTATTTCGCACCGTTCGTAGCCAACTGTGCTTATCGGATGGTGCGGGGGGAAGGACACTCAAACTGATGGAGGACTCTTCGCTTTGGAAACTTTCTTCACACTTTTAATTCCTCCTCCTTCTCTCTGTGCTCGCCGTCTGTGCTTGCTGGTCACCATCGGCTCTGCAGCATCGCCAGGTCGCGTGTCGTTGTCATCTCCGCAGCATCGCGAGATCACGCGCCGTAATACTGACGTTCGGTGCGACATCGGAATTTCACCGTTGCATTGTCTTTGCTGACGCGGTTGAGGAACATTCAGCCCGCGAGCTGTTTTGCGAGAATGAACACGAACGGAAGGTGACCGCGAATAAACGCTGAATAAGCGCGAAACATCCATTCGGGCGGCGCAGGCAGGGGACGCGACGTCGACAAGGAAGCACCAAACCGCACCCGCTAGTCCGGGAATATTATGTGTCCGTCCGTCCATCGTGCAGGGAGGGGCTGGGTGTGGAGGGTGGGGAGGGGCTGAGTGGGGAGGTTGGGGTGGGGCTGGGTGGGGAGGGGCTGGTCACCCCGTGGTGCCCTTATAAAACTCAACGTTTAACCTACTCACGCCGGGTTGTGCCCGCCCTCACAGTCGAGCATATTTGCGGAATGCACCACGCCGCCGTTGACCCTGGCCATTGACCGAGCAACCCAACGTTCCTGCCAGCTCCCTCCGCAGGACGATGTGTTAACGCGACGCCGTGCCACGCGGGGTTCGTAAAACCGCACGTTCGGCGAGAGTAGGAGGAACGTCTTCAACGGACGTTGGGCTCGTCGCCACGGCCAGCGTGCGGGTGACGAGGCGCTCGTGCCATGAGGCCGCTCGCGGCGGCCGCTGGGGAGCGGCGACGTGAGGCCCGACGGCAGCGCGACGGGAACGTGCGCGGCCGCCGGTTGGTGGCGCCAGCGGGTCGCAGCCATCGGGAGGCTACGATTCACAATTCGCGACTGTGTTGGGTTTTGGTGCCACATTTTGAGGTGTGTGTCCTCCGCCACCCGACAGCCGGTCAATTCACGTCGTCACGTCGGGGGCAGCGAGAGGGAGGAGAAATGTTAACGAGCGAAAGCAACCTTTTGACTACATTTTCTCCTTGGACTTTTCGCTGTCTTTCGCAGGCTGCCTGCCCCACATGACCCTCTCCCCAATGGTCATCGTCATGGTGGGGCTGCCGGCCCGCGGGAAGACTTACATCGCGAAGAAGCTCACGCGGTACCTCAACTGGATCGGCCTGCCCACCAAAGGTGACCGCCCACAGGGAGGCGACGATGTTGAATTTAGATATCAATATTATTATTGTTCTTGCTATACTCGTAGTGAGATGTTAACTACCTCGCCTGGTACACAGGAGGTCGTGCGTTTGATCCCGACGCTTGTATATTTGGAGTTTGCAAGTCTTTTTCCCCTCCTGGTCGTGTGGATTTTTCTCCGGGTCCTCCGGTTTTTCCCTCCACATTTAGAAACCTGCGTTTAGAGTATTTGGCTGCTACTATACATTTCCACGTGGAATGCCCACTTTGTTGGGCTATCATATGTGATGGCCAGGTCGCTCCTGAAAAAGGGCTCTATAGGAGCAGCTAAGGTGGGGCCTTACCTGGCTAAAATAAAACAAATTGTTTACTTTTAGTTTAGCTTGTTTACCCGTAAAATCCTCAGAGTCGCATGACTCATATTCAGGGGGATCCTGTGGCCAGTTTTAACAGTTTGGGGGGAGGCAATGTTGCTGCTGCTGTGTGTGATCCCAATTGAGTATACATTTGCAGGTAATATTCAGCAATTGGGATGTGGTTTTGGCCAATCCCAGTTACGCTGCATGTACGTGTGTGTGTAGTTTTTTTAACGACCAGCCCTGTTGACGACTAATCGCTTAACGATGGGCCTCCATAGGGTAGTGTATAGTGTAGTGTATGGTAGTGTATAGTGTAGTGTATAGTAGTGTATAGTGTAGTGTATAGTAGTGTATAGTGTAGTGAATAGTAGTGTATAGTGTAGTGTATAGTGTAGTGTGTAGTGTAGTGTATAGTAATGTATAGTGTAGTGTATAGTAATGTATAGTGTAGTGTATAGTTGTGTATAGTAGTGTATAGTGTAGTGTATAGTTGTGTATAGTGTAGTGTATAGTTGTGTATAGTGTAGTG
>CM025647.2:81093-92858 GCA_014621495.2 Entosphenus tridentatus
AGGTAGTTAACATCTCCTAGCCACCGTGGTGATGATAAGAGAGATACGCAAACTCCAAATATACAGCAGCGGCAGACGTCAGGGTCGGGATCGAACCCACTCCCTCCTGCATATCAGGCGAGGTAGTTAACATCTCCTAGCCACCGTGGCGTCAGTCAAGAGGCCGGGATGGAGTCTGGTTCGCGAGCGTGACATGGGAGTCGCAAACAAAAAACGGCAAAAGTGAGAAGCAACTCAATGACAAAACAATCATGAACGACTGTTAGCGAGAGAGGGAGAGAGAGCCATGGACAGAAGCGACTGCTGCAGTAGCGCACTGCCGTCACCAGGGGGTGGGGGAGCGCTGCAAGGGCCACTGGGGGTCAAATGTCCACAACATTATTTATATAAATATATACTTGTATTAGTAACTTTGTCATTAAATTATTTTTCTTATCTCGTCCACATTAACCCCGTTATTATACAATTTTTTTCAAAGAAAACCTTTGCAAGTAAATTATAAATATATATAATCTATTCGACATTAAGTCCGTTTTAAATGTTTGTTTATTCATTTTGTATACATAATTGCGTCAAAATTATTAAATATTTTAATCCACATTAACCCCGATATAAATATTGCTTATATATACATTCGAAATATTTATTTTTATCTAATCCGCATTAACCCGGTTAAACGTTACGAGACGATGCCCATGAATGACATCACACCGGTGCCTCCGTTATTTTATATTTCGGCGTTGCTTTGGGTCGTGGGACGCTTCCTCCACCTTGCCAAAGTCGAGCCACAGCGGGCGGCCTGTGTGGAGTTCTAGATTTGAAGCTTTCGTGACTGCAAGGATTCATACTCTTAGTTCTTTCGGTAAAGTCACGTAGGTAAAAAATGAAATTAAAATTTATAAGAAAAGAAAATAATAAAAATCACGACGTTTCGGAGGCAACACAAGTCTCCGTCATCAGGTGGGACCGTCACAGCCAGATTTGCTGCAATAAGTGAGGCAGGGATTCAAGATGCAAGCTCTTAAATACAAGGGGGAGGAGAGGGGGGGGAGCTTATCAGAATGTGGTAGCCAATGAGTGGAACGTATCGGGAGGGGGGGGCGGGGCTAAAAGAGGGAACGAGGTGCTCGTAGGCGTCGACGTGTTTGTGCGCAAGTCCCTGTTGGTGCACATGATGACGTATTGGAAGGGGGGGGGCTAAAAGAAAGCACGGGGTGCACGTGTACGTGGACATGCCTGTGCACAAGCACCTGTTGACGCACATGATAGAAAAGAACGAAAATGCCCATGTTTATACCAGTGTTGGCTGACAATAAAGAGAGTACTGTTAAACGCTGGGGATACTAACACAATCGGTAAAGTAAAATAGTGCCTGTCAGATAAGATGGTCCAAAAATGTGTAGTTGGCTTCGTGTACAAACCTTTGATCGTAGCCAGAGGGTTTGCAGAGCACCTTAGTCACTCATGATTAATCAATTAAATAAATCTATTAAATCCATCAATTAAGTCATTAAATGAAATAAATATATTAATTTAATTAAATAAATCAAATAAATCAATTAAATCAATCAAGTCAATTAACTCAATAGATGAAATAAATCTATGAAATAAATCTATGAAATAAATCTATGAAATAAATTAAATAAATCCATTCAATTAAATCAATCAATTCAATCAATCAAATGATGAGCTACCGCTCAATCCCAGCGTGCACACAGCGACGCTTACAGCGAGCTGGGTGCCAATTCAAGACGCGTTTGTCCTCGCTGCCGAGGCGGCCGATGAGAACGCGTCGGGCAGCCGGCCGCGAAGTCACCGGCAGCGCTGCGAGCGACAGCGAATGGCGAGGGAATGTTTCATCCGCTCGAGCGAGCTTCTCGCCCACTTGACGGGAGACGCAATGGCAGCAGAGTTCCAAAGCGGGAAAGGGATCGTTGACGGTAGCACGCGCGGGCGCACGCACGCACGCGTGTGATCGCCGCACGCGTGTGATCGCCACACGCGTGCGTCGCCACGAGCGGGCTTCTTGTTTCACTTGGGCAGGTGTCTTTGAGCCACGGAGAGAAAGACCTGCGACGTTCTGAATGGGCCCTCGCGAGGCTTCCTTGCGGGACAGCCCTGTCCCGTAACGCCGCTTCCCCACTGGCGTTCGCTTGAAGAGGCCCGACACTGCTGACGAGGGGCCACGGATGACAAAACTGCTCAGAGGTTCCCCCCCCCCTCTCATTTTCAACATCTCCTAGACTTCAACGTGAAGAAGAAGAAGAAGAAGCGACACACTGGTCAACACGTGCGACTATGCAGTCGAGAAAAACGAGATTTTATTTTTGTTTGCCGTTAATTGATTACCCACAGTCCCCCGTCACCACCAGAGCGGTAATACGTTTTACACCCCCCAAAAGGGTTCGCGTGTGGACGCCGGTATAGAAGCCCACAACACCAGTCCACCTGTGCCTAGAAGCCAAGCCCACGACGCATCCCCTGGGAATGTTTAAACAAAGCAAATATTGGGGAGAATAAAAACATTTAAAAAACTAATATTGGCATGCTGGGGATATTACGTCATTAAATAACCCAAATGAAGATTGAAGAGCACGGATGATTGTATGTTTACAGTCACGATCAGATTCACAAGCGACCTCCTCAACATAACGACGCAAGAACACAACAGTTACACGGTCAAGTCACACGGCTAAATACCTGGGATTACACGACCCAACAATCACATCAGTGTTACGCGACACCACATTTCATCACGACAAAAACGCAACCGTGCACATTTTGCGAACGTTTGCCGGGCCAGTGCCGGATTATCCTCGTAGCAAAAGTAGCTACACATGCTTCGGGCCCTGCACTTTGAAGGGCCCCGTGCTAAATGCTTTCAAGCTATCAATTCCGGTTCGGTTATTCTGCACTTGCTCTATTACTATAGTACTATACTGCCTTCAACTTTTATGAACGACTGGGTGTTTAAGGTTAGCGATTTGTCGTATTATCTGGCTGTATAGGCAAGTGAAAAAAGAAATTTACTTTTTGGTCAAGTAAAAAATTTGTGTTTTAATATTTGCGTGTTTTTTTTTTTATTCATGGCCCCTTTATAACATCATTCTGCAGGCGCCGCACGAGCTTAATCCGGCACTGCTTGCCGACTGATTGCGTCTGTGCGGAGCGCGCCACGCCTGCGACAAGAACGACGGCCGAGTGGCTCAACGCGGACGCAAGCAGCGACCTGGCCCCGCAACACGAACACCGCGGTCGACTACGCGAGCACAGCACGCGGCACTTTTAACGTCCAATAAATACGCAGCTTTACGAACGCCTTTGACCGCAGGTGAGAGGAGAGTACAACTTTTCCGAAAACATTGGATGTGGATAACTCTTTTTTTCGCTTTGCCAAGCACCGTAACGCGACGCTGACGATGCCTCGTGCCCCAAAAGGCTGCGATCGTTGCCCTTATCGTTGTGCGCTTTAACCCCCGCAGAGCCTCGCCCGGCATCAGCTCCTGTTCAGGAGGGCCTGGTTAAGTCGTCAGTCAGTGGGCGACGGTCGGTTTGCAAACTCCCGACAAAATCGTTTGCGGTGTAATTTGTTTTCAAATTTGCCACACGTTTGGACCGTGACATCCGGCACACAGCGGCTTACTCTTGCGAACGGCCTCGCTCGATCTGCGGCGCCCACCCTGAAGAAGATGATGGCGTTAATATTTTACGGTCAAATAGCCTCCCAGGGAATTATCCAGGGCGGTCTGCCGAATTAGAAACTGAGGACG
Organism: Entosphenus tridentatus; assembly: GCA_014621495.2. Taxonomy (NCBI): domain Eukaryota; kingdom Metazoa; phylum Chordata; class Hyperoartia; order Petromyzontiformes; family Petromyzontidae; genus Entosphenus; species Entosphenus tridentatus. Next base: position 84,864 of record CM025647.2, read on the forward strand.
GTCCGCAACGAGCGGCGAGCACGCCGCCTGATCAGAGCCTTCGCTCATGAGAAGAGACAAGTGGTGTCGAGTAAACTATGAACTATTTAATACAAGTTTTTATTTTACCAGATAAGGGAGGCCCCATTGAGTTGCTATGTCGCTCTGTTTGTCAGAAGCGACCCTGCTATCACAAACGATAGCTCAACGAAGTGGCTCATCAGCACATGGAAATTGATAACGGCCAAAATAAACTCTTCAGCGCAGTGAAAAAAAACGGAGCCCGAATTAAAATCCACGCCACCGCGGGGAGAGAGAGACACACAAACTACAAATATGCAGCAGTAGGCATCAGGGTCGGAATCGAACCCACGGCTTCCTGCACACCAGGCGAGGCAGATCATATCTCGCCACCGTGGCGCCCGTGCGTGTGAGCACAGTGGGTTGTGTCCACACACGCGGCAGTCACTTAGAGTCTCGTATTTTCCTGCATTACGAAGCAGAGCCCTGCTTGCGTCTCTACGGCATGTCGGTGGATGTCCCCCAACTCTTATTCTATTGGCCTCCCATGTCACATGATGCTCGTGCCTCTCTCTGATTGGCCACCAGTGCCGATTAAATGCCTCGACATATTCGCCAATACCAACACTCCGTGGTGTGTGTGACCTTAAAATAAAAAAAAACCTATAATAGGTGGCGTTTAGGGCTATGGTTCTTCTACATTGCACATAAGTCGAGAAGTTTAGAGAGTGGATGATAAGAGATGATTGATGGGAATAAAAAAAATAGTTTTTTGATGACGAATAGGTAACTATTAGTAGTTACTTATTGGCTGTTTAAGGGGCCATCCATAAATGACGTCACGCATCTAGGGGGGGGTCAGACATTTGTGACGATGTGTGACGAAGGGTGGGGTGAGAAATGTGACGTCACATCAAAGTGCGCAACTTTAAATAAATATAGAATTGTTATAACAACGCTAATTGTTAACAACACCCCGACAACATCAGAGTGCAGCGCCACATTAAATACGCACTACAATGACAATAGTTTAAAGCGATTTGAAGCATGTTTTATTTTCAAAATGGAAATATGGTTTGAGGAGAAGGGCAGAACTTTGTGATCTCACACTCGCGCGCGGGCTGCCCTCCTGTGACGTCTCCCGTGTGACGAGGGGGGGGGTCAAAAATAGTCCAAAATCGCGTGACGTCATTTATAGTCGGCCGCTAAGTACCAGACACATCCTGCAAAAAAACTAAAATAATTCCTACAAAATAAAGGTATTTATGTTAAAAGGTAAAATTCGAAAATGTCGCCGGCACTTTACATCATGGGAAGTGTTGTCCTCGTGAGAACAAGGCCGGTGCCAGTGCCCTGGGCAGGATTCCAAGGGCCTCTTGAGTGAGACTGGGGGCGGTTCATGGGACCGGTGGTGAAGGTTCATTCCAAAGTGTGCCGCCGATTTAGTTTGAGCCGAACCGCAGCTCCTCGAAACGGATCCGAGGCGTGCGCCTCGCGCGTTAGGGCCATCCTTTGAAACAGGCTGATGGCACGATCCGCAAACAAGACCCATTCCCACAACGATTCCCTCTGCGCGCATTACGGAGGAGGACTATTGCCCGAGACGTGGCACCTGTAGGGCAATGTCTGCTACTCCGAAGGCCGCGTGGTGTTTCGTGACACACAGAGCGTCGTCGAGCTACGCTGCTAGCTGCACTTTGTGCACCTCTTCTGCCAACGGCCGTGGCGTCGCCAGTTAAACGTGATTAGATCGCCCCCTCGGAATTCCATCACTGTGGAAGGCGACCGTTATATAGTTATAAAGACTATATATAACGATACATGTAACTTTCTATATAACTATATATATAAAACTATATATATCGTTTTATATATACAGTTAACAGCCCCTACTTTAAAATACTGCACGCAAGTCAAGCGAGCGTTAACTAAAATAGCCACTCGCGTGCGCACATGCACATGTGCACACACACATGCACGCACGCGCGAGGCCATTCCTCCTTTTTACAGTCGCTCCGACCTGCGGCTGTGCCGTCGACGCTGCCGCCGTCCCCGCGAGACGCTGACCACCTCGCTCGCGACTCGCACGGGAAGCGGCGTGGCGTTAACCCCCTCCTCTGGCGAATGAAGAATTGGCCTCCGGAAGCGTTCGCCGCAGAACTACTCCCGAGGCACCCCCCCTTCGCAGTCGCCTCACGCCCGCTCCGGGTGATGCGGCGCCTCAATCGACGTGCTCGGCCTCGGAGCTCGGAGCAAAGCCTCGTGAAGTGAGAGAACGCGGAGTGGTTTTTTTTGCGCAGTCAGTTCCAACCAGCCGCAACCCATCAAAGCGTCGCACTTCAGCGTCTCCGCTTAAACCCGCGAGTCGCTAAACCCGACATTGCACCCCGGCGACGTGGCCCGTTGTTCTGACGCGGTTTTATTTCTCCGCAGTCAAGTGGCCGATCCCGAGTCATTTGTAATATTTGCAAGCGGCCAGGAAAAGAGTCTCACTGGTTCTCGTGTCAATCCTCTTCCAACTCACGTTCAGTTTGTGCTATCGGCATCGCGAGGCAGAGAGGCATTTGGAATTCTCAGAGGCGAGCGGTGTTAAAAATAGAAAAAACCCGGAACATTACGTCGGTAACTTATAGTCCGAATTCAGCACGCAAACCGCCACCGCCGCCGATGGATTTTCTGCTTTGGGCTGTGTTGGGCATTTCCCATCCCAAGCTTTTGCCACACGGCTGACTTACTGTGGCCACCTTTAGGCGACTATCCCACACCATCTCACCGTTGCGTTTCGTTAATACGAGCTTTGTGCAAGTGTTTTCGACTTCTCCCGTAACGCAGATTTCTATTCACCCCACGTAAGCTCGGGTCACTTTGCGCGGTGCTTTTGACGTCCAGTGACGGTGGTCGCTCTGCTCCCATTTGTTTTATCTTTCTGGCTCTATTGTTGCTTTTCTTCAAACCCATTCGTGATTTTAGGGGTGACCCACCCAAGTCAACGATCTCTCTCTCTCTCTCTCTGCCTCCCGCGCTCTCGCCGGGTTCAATGAGAAGAATAAAACAACTTAGCACGCAATTGCGGCCTGGCGTTTTCGCGGCCATGATTAGCGGTTCATCATACATTTTCGGGTCAGAGCTATGTGGCAGCGATTCTGGGCGGGCCGGCAAATGATTTGAGTGGTAAAAGGCCTTCGCGTTGCCCGTACGAGGCGGCGGCGGGAGGGGGGGCGGGCGAGCGCCGTGACAGTCACCGTCATCGTCGCCGCTTCAGCTCTCTCACCGGGGCGAGTCGACGTGCAATTCCCTCTCAGTTATGCGGTGTTTTAGCGTCCAAGCTGCCAGGGCGGGCACCTTCAGGACGAGATGCGGGAAAAGTCAACGGTTCGCGGTCCACCAATCAAAACGAAACAAAAGCTCGAGAGCTGAAGACGCCCATGGTGATGAAGTTTAAAGCTTGACAGAGGAGGAGGAGGAGGAGGAGGGAGAGGAGGAATCTCTCGACACGAGGCCGAACGGGGGACGAGCGCACGTGGGGTCATCTGTCGTCAAGTTGCTCGCGCGCACCCCTCTTCTCGTCTTTATTATTTGAACCGATGTGGCCGAGCGCGCTGCGACGGTTTTACCGCAGCACGGTCTTGAGCTCATGGCTCACGAAGGAGAAGCCAGAGAAGGTGTCCTGGTCCATCGAGTCGATGAGGTTGCGGTCTCCCCGCGAGAGCCGAGGTTTCTCTTGCAGGAACTCTTTGTCAAAGTTGCTCCAGTCCCCGGGGGAGCCCTGGGGGGGGGGGGGGGCAGTACACGCACACACGCACATAGATAGACAGACACGTACACACGCACGCACACACATGCACGCACACACACATGTAGACAGACAGACACATACACACACACGTACACGCACACATGCATACACATGCAACAACAACAACAACCGCCATTCACCACTAAGTGGCGGTGACGTCACCACGACGCTTGTGCCAGGCCAAGTGCACCTTGAGGCCACGTGAAGTGTCGAACGCCGAACGCCCGCTGGCAGGAGGTCACGGGGCAGACCCAGCAGGTGCCACGGGTCGACTGACCGAGATGACCGAGATGACTGGCTGATGCACCACCTTTGCCCCCTACTGTACCAACTTGCTGTGCTTTAGCCACCCGGCGCTCCGCTCGTTGTTGTGAGCGTCGCTCCTCCGCCCTCCGTTGTTGTTGGAGGGCGACTGCCTCCAACTGCCCAGTAGCGTCCTTCACGAGCCTCCTCCACTGAGGCCGATCTTGACACCGCTGGTTCCAGTCATCGGCAAGTCCACTCAGCTCCACGTCCTCCTGTACCACATCACTCCATCTCTTCTCTAGCCCGTGCCGCGCCCGTTTAGCCCCCTCGATCCGGCCGAACAAAAGCTGTTTAGGCATGCGGTGGCTGGGCATGCGGGCTACATGACCCAGCCAACGCAGCCTTGCCTGCCGGAGGAGCTCACCGATGGGACTTTGCCCAGATCTTTCAAGGATTTGTGAGCTCCTCATACAATCCAGCCTGGTTAAACCCAGGATGGATCGTAGACAGGCCAGCCTGAATGTTTCCAACCGGCGAAGATGCTCCATTAGGGGGGTCCACGTTTCGCAAGCGTAGAGAAGGGAGGGAATGACCGTGGCCGAGAAGACCTGAAGCTTCGTGCGGAGTGACAGACCAGGTAGCTTCCACACAGCGTTACGCAACCGATGAAAAGATATTGCCGCTCGACTGATTCGGAGTGAGACCTCTGCTGTTAAACTGGAGCCGGTCATAAGCACACTGCCCAGGTATGGGAAACTCTCCACTCTCTCCACAACTTCCCCATCACTGATTGGGAGTTGTGGGGGTGGAGTGTCCGATGGTACAAAATATCCAGGCAGGTGCTTAGTTTTGGTGGGGCTGATGGTAAGGCCCCATCTCTTAGTGGCACGCTCCAGTCTCAGCAGCAGCGTCTCCAACTCCTCTTCTGAATGAGCAGCTATTACCAAATCATCGGCATACATAACGTGGTTGACCAATAGGGAGCCATCCCTTGATCGCACCCGGGCGTCGATCAGCCTCCCATTATATCTGTACCAAATGGAAATTCCCCCGGTACAGCTATTGAAGGCTTCACGAACTACGCAGTCGAAATAGATGTTAAATAATGTGGGAGCCAGAGGACATCCCTGTCGCACCCCAAGGTGTACAGGGAAAGGCTCCGACTCCCGGCCACGTAGTTTTACCCGGGCCCGCTCACCATCATGAAGGTCCTTAATGATCGTGAGCAGAGGGTCAGGGACTCCGAAAGCACGAAGAACAACCCAGAGCCCAGGCCTATTGATGGTATCATAGGCCTTGACCAGGTCAATAAAGCAGAGATGTAGGTCTTGTTGGAATTCCCTACACCTCTGCTGTAGCAGACGGACAGAAAATATCGCATCTGTGCAGGACCGCCCTTTCCTGAAACCGCATTGGGGTTCCGCAAGCCTCTCCTCAGAATGCCTAGCAAGGCGATGTTGAATAATCCTTGCCAGGACCTTTCCCGGCACACTGAGGAGTGAGATGCCCCTGTAGTTGTTACAGTCTGTGCGGTCCCCCTTCTTAAAGAGGGGGACCACCAGGGCATCCTTCCAATCCTGCGGTACCCGTCCAGCGGTCCAGACTGTTGTTATGATGTCATATAGGGCAGTCTGTGCACAAACGCCACCCTCCCTCAGCATTTCGCTTGGGAGATCATCTCTGCCCGGTGCCATTCCTCAACAGATGGCACCTCAGCCAGCCACTCACAGGGGGTGACCTCTTCCAATATTTGAGGCACCACAGCCTCAGCAGGGTTATCCCCACTTTGTGCCATGATGTTTTCCTGGCTGAGAGATTTTCCCTCCCCCAGGACCTCACAGAAATGCTCAGAAAATCTGCAAACCTGTTCCTGGGGGTCGGAGATTGGATCACCGTTTTTTCCCCTAATGATGGTAATAGGTGTGGCGCTGCAGGTGACTTTTTTGATGGAGTTAAATAGTGATTTGTGATCGCGGGCCACTGAGGCAGACTCCATCTACTCAGCAACCCGCGACCACCACCCATCCTTGCAGCGCCTTACGGCTATCCGAACCTCCGAGCGAAGGCTGCGGTAAACCTCCTCATTCTCCGACGTGGGATGCTGTAGCCGATGAGAGTGGGCCTGTCGCTTTTTCTCAATTAACCTGAACACCTCCTCTGTCAGCCAGGGTTTCTGGGGAGGTCTGGACCGCATACCCAAAGCAGACATTGCAGCTGCATGAGTCACAGTCTTAAACCTCGCCCATTTACCCTCGACATCAGGTGGAGTGGGGGACGATGCCAACCCCAGCTGTAAGCGATGATGAAATTCTCGCTTGCAACTTTCATCAGCTAACTGAGACCAGGCCACTTTTGGTTGGAATGGGGTCCTGGGTGTACACCCACCACCGGAGTGGAAGAATGGCAGGCGCATCTTACAGATGACTAGTCGATGGTCAGAGGGCAGATCAGCTCCACGGTAGGTCCTGGTGTCAAGGACATGGGCTCGCATCCGCTGGTCCGTCACTATGTTGTCAAGCAGATGTTCTTGCTTGGACCCGGCATGCATCCATGATGTTGTGTGGATGCGCCGATGCCGGAAGAGCGTGTTGGTAATTACAAGCCCATGGGCTGCACAAAAATCTAGCAGCCTCCTACCGTTGTTATTGAGCTGATCTGGCCCATGCCTTCCAATCACTTCTGACCAGGTGCCAGCATCATGACCAACTCGGGCATTAAAGTCACCCAACAAGATGACTCTGTCCCAAGTGGCCACTTTAGCCAGCACCTGTGACAGGAGGTCATAGAAGGCATCTGACTCATCGGCCTTGCCTGCATCCCTCCACGGATGTTCGTCTTCGGTGGGGGCATAAGTAACCACGACCACCACTCCTCGCCTCCGGTTGATGGGAAGGCGAGCCCAAAGTAGCCTGGGGCTTACAGCTTCCCACACCTCACCGCCACGCTCCCACGCCCCCTTCATTCTTTTGTTCAGAAGAAGAGCCACACCCTGTTGTTTGGCAGTCTCCTGCCCCGAGGGGAGGACTGTCCACCCCTCATGGTGGCAGGAGCCAGAACCGGTCCACCGGACCTCCTGAATGCCACAGAGATCCAGGCGGTACCGGTCCAGCTCCCGACAAAGGTGTGGCAGCCTCTCCTCCGCAGTGAGCGTTCGAACATTCCACGTGGCCATCCGCAATGGTTTATCGTTGTTTCTGGAGGAGCCCCGAGGGTGAAGATTCAATCTGCTGGCTCCGCCATATGGGGTTTGGCCAGGAGACGTCATAAAAGACTGACCCCCCGGGGCTTCCGGCACAAGCTTATTTGTTACAGCTTTTTGTTTATGTCGCAGTTTAGTGGTAGTTAATTGAAGGTGGAGGGGTTACCAGCCCCTCGCACCCGTCCAGAGCCCCCGTTTAGCCACTGTGGTGGTCACAGACGCCATGAGGGGAGAGGCCAATGGCCCTCCCCCCACAGCACTGCCCACGACAGTGTTGCCCGTCCGGCACCGCGAGGAGGTAGGAGGTTGTTTTGCCATACACACGCACACACAGGTCAGCATGGCACACGAGGATGTGGTGTGGCCAGAACCACGCCCGGCCGCCTTTGTCTCCCCAGTGCCGTTGATTATACATCGCAGTGAAGCTGAGGACCGGTTCAGATAATCGTCACAGATGTTGGGCCGTGAGCGGAAATCGAACTCTGGCCGCCGGGGTTCGTAGCACACTGCAGCGCTAACCGCTGCACCACCACTCCCCACCGTGTCACGCTACGAACGATCTCCCAACGTGACTCTTTCAACGATCTCCCCACCCCGTCACTCTACTAATGATCTCCTCACCACGTCACTCTACCAAGAATCTCCCCACCACGTCACTCTAGCAACAATCTCCTCACCATGTTACTCTACTAATGATCTCCTCACCACGTCACTCTACCAACAATCTCCCCACCACGTCACTCTACCAACAATC
>CM025647.2:137462-162706 GCA_014621495.2 Entosphenus tridentatus
CATCACCACACGGGCCACAGTCAACCCACCACCTCCACCTCATCCTCCTCATCACCACACGGGCCACAGTCAACCCACCACCTCCACCTCCTCCTCCTCATCACCACACGGGCCACAGTCCACCCACCACCTCCACCTCATCACCACACGGGCCAGTCAACTCACCACCTCCACCTCATCCTCATCACCACACGAGCCAGAGTCAACTCACCACCTCCACCTCATCCTCATCACCACACGGGCCAGTCAACCCACCACCTCCTCCTCATCACCACACGGGCCCCAGTCAACCCCCCCCCCCCTCCCCCCCCCCCCCCCCGCGTTCGCCAGCTCACTCCCCGCTTCTTGCTTCGAGCTGTCCCCCAGCTGAAGCAACTCGGCCACCAGTGGCGAGATGGCGACGCTCACGGCCGCACTCTGCTCGCGGTAAGCCAGGGCACACAGAGAGAGAGAGCGACCGCGGAAGATGATGTGACAGAACTACTTCTGAAGCCTGTTATCCCTACACGAGGCGGCGGTGGTAGTGGTGGTGGTCGCGCGCACGGATCACCCCCAAAGGCAAGCTAAGTGCAACGTTGACCCACGCTTCTCTTTGTTTGCGGTCATTGGTGTCTGACGTGAAACCAGCGCCGTCGTTCACCCGAGAAGGCGGTTTGACAAAGACCGAAATCTGCACTCGATCCCAGGACTCCCGAAGCGCTCTGACATTGCATTAACTCCGTGAACCCCACTCAGTTATTGCCTCCAGAGTCGACCTGGCCACACGCGATCGCTCATGGAAGTGGCTGATACCACCACCACCACACGTGGGAATGTATATATATCAGTAGCAGTGTCCGTGAAACATCCCGGCGCTGCACATCCCAAGTGTGGCTCCCATCACGCCTCCCCGTCGGGCTTCACGAACACGAGCGCCGCGTGGTCGGGGGGACGTCGACGGCGGTTGCCCGATGGACGGACTCGCCGCCCGCCACAGTAACGTGGAACTTCCACCGCCGGCTCGGGGAGGAGGCACCCCTAAAATGTTCGTTGGAGGACGAATTCACTTTGTCTCATTTACGACCAAAGTCACGGTAGTGGTATTTTACAAGCCGCCTTCCATAAAAATACAAATCTCGTCGAGACCTCCCCCACCCCCCCAAAGCGACCATTTCCTCGTTCTCGCTGCTGACGGGGGAACGCGACTGGCAGCCCTCCGCCGGTTGCTCAATGCCGCGGTGGAACGAGGAAGCTCAACGCAAACCGGCTGGTCCGGTCCGGGCAGGGGACGCATTGAACGCCTCCCAATCCTCACCCCACCGCCTCCTGCCTGTGGGTCTCAGCCTCAGGCCCCCCCCCTCCGTGGGTCTCAACCTCAGCCCCACACTGCGCTACGAACCCGGCGTCCCGAGTTCGATTCCCGCTTACGGTTTGCACCAGTGACGAGTATCTGAACCTGTCCCGAGGCTGCCCTCGATCAACTGAGCCTTAAATGAGCACCTGGGGAGTCAAATGCGGCCTGGGCGGACGTGGTGCTGCCAATCCATCCCCTCGTGTGCCGTGCCAGCCATCAAAGGTGTTCGCCAGCAGCATGTGCCCCAACAGTCTGTTCAGGCTATACGGGGGATCTTTGTCTTTGTGTGTGTGCGCGCATGTGGTGTCAAGATCGGCCTCTGTGGAGGAGGCTCGTAAAGGACGCTGCTGGGCAGTTGGAGGCAGTCGCCTTCCAACAACAACGGAGGGCAGAGGAGCGACGCTCACAACAACAAGCGGAGCGCCAGGCGGATAAAACAGCAAGTTGACACAGTAGGGGGAGCACAGGTGGTGCATCGGCCACTCATCTCAGTCAGTTGACCTATATCACATGGGTCTGCCCCTTGACCTCCTACCAGCGGGCGTTCGACACTTCACGTGGTGTTAACGTGCACATAGCCTGGCACAAGTGCTGTGGTGACGTCACCGTCACTTAGTGGCGAATGTCGGTTGTTGTATATGGGTGTGACTGTGTATGAGTGTGACTGTGTGTGTATGAGAGGTAGGTGCTCGCTAACAGCACTTGCCCCTAGTCTGTTAAGGCTATACGGGGGAACTTTGACAGTAGGAGCATTAGGTGGTGCATCTACCGGTCATCTCGGTTAGCCAACCCATGGCACCTGGGTCTGTCCCGACAACAACGGAGGGCAGAGCGACGCTCACAACAACGAGCTCAGCACCGGGCGTCTAAAATACAGCAAGTTGACACAGTTGAGTAATCTGCCAGTCATATCAGCACCTGGGTCTAATGCCGTGACTTCCTCACAGCGAGTGCACCTGGCCTGGCACAGGCGCCGTGGTGGCGTCACCGTCACTGAGTGGCGAATGGCGGGCACTACTATTGGTGCGCGTGTTGTTTTCATTTGTCGTTCTTCCGACTCGCCGAGTAGTCTCGCGAGAGGGCTCTGCCAAGTTGTTGTTGTTGTTGTTGGCAGCCGGGGGGAGGAGCGGGCCTCGATCGCGCCGTGCGATCCCCTTGGAGCCGTTTCGCGGAGATTTGCTTTTAAATTCAGTTTTTTGAGATCTGGTCCCCGGGATGTTGAGCGCTCGCCTTGAAGCGGGAGTCGTTGCACGTTCACGGTCGGCACGCGAGCCCGCAGTGTCGCTGTGAATGAGGGCGGCTGCTGGGTTTGAACCGCGAACCTCTGCGACGAGCGGTGAACGCAAAGCGAGTTTCCTCCCACGGGCCGAGTGCTCACGAATGGCATTGGGGTCCCCCCACCCCCCTTCCCACTGAATGCCTTGAGACTCAATGGAGCTTCACTGCTTAAACAAATGGCATTAGTATTATTAATACTACTGCTAATAAAATTGTACTCGACGCGGATGGGGAAAAACACACACACACCAGAGCAATCGTCGGCATAGTGATGGTGGTTCTTTAATAAATCGGGAATATATTCATATTAAGAGCGCGGAGGGGAATGGCAGATTTAAAATCGAAAATATCCTGCATAAAATATATATATAATTTTCCCGTTGTAACAACAAAAGTGGTTTGTATCGTACATTATCGCACTCCGCGAGAGCAGCTTTCACCGCACATTCAATGCGTTGTCAACCGCATACGGCATTTAACGTACGCGCGTTGCATTAATACGCACGCAGCGCCAACGCAGCGCCCGAGGACCTCTGGCCGACGCAACACGACGGGCGCGCCAGCTGCTTTTGAATCGCGCCGAGGGGTCATGCAGCGGGCCGGTTCCTCGTTCTGCCGAAGCGTCACCGAAAGATCAATCAACAGCGCGCGCCCGCCCCTCTCCGCTCGCATCCAGTTCGTTAAGCCGACCCACATCAGCGGGATTTGCAGCTCACGCATTCGGCCCGTTCACCTGGACTAACCTGCTCCCCCCCCCCGTGGGGAGAGAGGGAGGAGGAGGGAGGTTGTTGAGCTGTGGAATTGAACTCCGCAAGTCTGACAGAGAGAACTTTGTGCGCGCTGTCTCTCTCTCTCTCTCTCCGGCACAGTCCGACAGAGGGGGGGAGCTTCACGCACGACCGACACAGATGCGCAGGCAGCTTTGGGGATTCATCAACGATTTTTTTTAGTTTTCTCTCGGCATTTTTTGTTTGTTTAAGGTGCAAATGTAAATGCGTAGCCGCTTCCCGCGAGGTCGGTTCTGGTCCGTCACGTCGATTTGTAAATGGCCATTGGTTTGTTAACGACAGCGAAAACCTCCATTACCCGTGGGCTGATCATCATCCGGGCTGCGGAAGTAACCGTACTTAAAATATAAGTTCAACACGCATACAATTAATCAATATTCCTACTCAACACGCCGGGGCTTCATAGTCCAAGAGGCGCACGGCTCCCACGAAAAAGACGCCACCAGGTGAACCGGCGGCTTTTAAAACCACGGGGAGGCGATGACTTTGCTTCTCATTGCAGAGGTTTGCAGTTTGAGAGTCCAGCGGACCGCCCCGGATAATACAACCGGCGGTGTTAGCCGGGGCTGCCTTGCCCGGGATATGCAGTCTGCTGCCTCCCCAGAGCCGCTGCGTGCCAACGCCGCCGCCGCCGCCGTTGTGCTCCAAACTTGTAAAAAAAAAAACATTTTTTGCCCCCCGATCGCCTTTTGGGGGAAACGCGCGGGGGGCGCCCCCCCCCCCCCCCCCCCACCAGACGATTAAAAACAAAACCTGAGCGGGGACCCCCTCCTGAGAGATCCCTGCAACTCGACGAGGACTCTCCTGGGTGAACAGGCGCAGTTACAAAACAGCAATGGCACAGAGCAGGCGACACCCTCGTCCACAACCCCCAGCTGTACACGAGCATCGCGACGGGGCCTCCTCCTCCTCCACCTGTGCTTTGTTCCACACGTGGGCCATCCCCCCCCCCTCCTCCTCCATGATCCTGGGTAGTCGGACGCTGCTGCCGGTACAAACCCGCGTTAACCCCACAGCAGGCCCATCCCGCATGCATGTACGAGTTGCCATGGTGTTGGCCAAAGCATCACGGCGTCACCCACCAAACATGCCCTCCAGACGCTGGGAGGGCAGGGTTGGTGGCTCACGCTGACACCAAAGTCAAAGACCCCCTGTATCACCTGAACAGACTGCTGGGGCAAGTGCTGCAAGCGAACACCTCTGACACCACTACCACCACCACCACTATCACCGATGTCCCTGTGTGCTTGAGACGCACTGACTGTAGGAGGCACGACAGAGCGATGTCGGATCGCTGGTCTCTCCGTCCTTCAGGAACATTGGCTAATCGGCCGGAAGCAGGGCACCGCCAACCGTGAAGAGTGAGTCTTGAGACTCGGGGAAAAGTGAGTCTCCAGACCGAAATCAGACAAACTACGGGTAGGCCAAAATAAAAACGGGGCCCACATTTGGCACGAGCAGCAGCGGCATCTCTCTCCCGCCGTGGCCGGGTCGTGGCCGGGCCGTGGTGCTCCCCGGCGCAGACTCGGGGGAGGGGGGAGGGGTCTAATCGAAGAGTTTTGTACAAAACGCGGCCGTGTAACAAGAACAGAGGGCACCGTCGTGACGATGATCGCACCGGGGGAATAAGTTCATAAGTTCCACTGCCGGACAGAAAGACGGTGGCGACTCAAGTGAAGCTGCACTCGAGCGAGAATGTGCTCTGCAGGCGCAATCTAAACGTGTCGCTATCACGATTCGCAGTTAAACTTTCGGGTGGGTCAGGCGACGGTGATGATCCGGCCGTATTTGTGTCATCAAGACCCTCCTCAGATAGCCCACACATCCAAACGACAGAAACGCTCGCGTGCAACAAGCGTTCATCGTGTCAAATCACCTTGCCCGAGAGCAATTTCAAAAAGCAATGTTTGGTCCGATCATTCCGCGGCCTCGCCCAAGGCATGAATTGTGAATCGCAAAAAAACTGCCTGAGCAAACACGCCGCAGCCGCTGTGCGTTAAGTGTGATTACGAGTTTCTTTCCGCCGCCGGGATCATAACCCCAGTGAATTGACGTCGTCGTTAATGCCACTCGAGTGCCGTTGAAATAACTGTGCGCTCGTGCAGATCGGCACATTCCTGTCGTTTCTGTAAAAACAAACAAACAAAAACGCCTCGCGACCGCGCCTGCTGTCGGGTGACGGCCGGCGCGGTGTGCCGCGGGCGAGTCTGCGTCAGGGAGCTCTCCTCCCCGCGTCGATTCGAACGCACGACGCCAGGTCCCCCGCAGCGCACAAACCAAACGGCGCGAACCGTCGAGGACGTCGAGACGCCGAGTTGCCGGGTGGGTGGGTCCCCTTCACCGCCGAATCTCGGAAAGCGTGAGCGACTTAGCGGTCATTTTACTTCGAGAAACGTAGCAGCAGCAGCAGCGCCCTTTTTTAAAGACGTTGTTACTCACCGCTCAGAACCGTAGCAATGCGACCGCCGCCACTCTACGATAGCTGGCGCCAAACCGTACCTCACGCCCACCCGCATGGCCTTGTGGGAGCCTCGGTACCGATAAAGTAATTTTATAATTTTTCTTGCTATTCCGTTACGATCACTTACGTGTACGTCATCAGAATGGAGTCAACAGAAAAATGTAGGACGTAATCACGTACGTCATCGGAATGGGCAAGGGTTAAAATGCAACTCGCGTGAAGCCGCCACTAAAACGATCCGGTTAAATCGCGGGGCAGCACCGGCAGGCGCGACTGCACACCGTCGGCAGCTACAGCGATTCAAAACCTGGCCGGGTATAAACAATCTCCGTGACATAGCGAATTCTCGTTCAAAAGAATTAGCGATAAAAACGTCTCGGGGGCTCTATATATATTGCTTTCTGCAACAGAGGCGCTGGACAGGGATCACGGCGGTCAAATGGAAACCCTTCATCGCCCCCCAAGCCGGAATATGCCCAAGTATATTCTTACATTATAAAACCAAATAAAATGGTGGCTGCTCTGGAGAATTCAACTTTAATTAACGGTGGCGGCTGACGTGCAGATTCAGAGCTCGGATCTCGGCGGTGATGGCTCAGCATCTCTGGAAGGTATCGGCCCCTTGGGGTGACCGGCCGCTTCGGGATACGTGGAACTAAGATTCTTCAACGTATCGACCCGAACCGATTCCTCCACCTGTTCCAGTGCGGCGAACCTCAGATTCATCGGTGACAAGACAACCCATCATAGCAGAGCGACGGGTGGAAGGCCGGAGTGTAAACACGTGTGTGCATCGCATGAACCAAAGCTCTCAGAGTTATTAGCGCCTCGAGGCGAGCACTAGCGGGGAGAGAGCTAACGGGGAGAGCGCTAATGGGGGAGAGCGAATGGGGGAGAGTTAATGGGGAGAGCTAATGGGGAGAGCTAATGGGAGAGAGCTAATGGGAGAGCTAATGGGGAGAGTTAATGGGAGAGCTAATGGGGAGAGTTAATGGGAGAGAGTTAATGGGGAGAGCTAATGGGAGAGAGTTAATGGGGAGAGCTAATGGGGGAGAGCGAATGGGGGAGAGCTAATGGGGAGCGCTAATGGGGAGAGCTAATGGGGAGAGCTAATGGGGAGAGCTAATGGGGAGAGCTAATGGGAGAGTTAATGGGGAGAGCTAATGGGAGAGAGCTAATGGGGAGAGCTAATGGGGAGAGCTAATGGGAGAGTTAATGGGAGAGTTAATGGGGAGAGCTAATGGGGAGAGCTAATGGGAGAGTTAATGGGAGAGTTAATGGGGAGAGCTAATGGGAGAGAGCTAATGGGGAGAGTTAATGGGGAGAGTTAATGGGAGAGTTAATGGAGAGAGCTAATGGAGAGAGTTAATGGGGAGAGCTAATGGGGAGAGCTAATGGGAGAGTGTAGGGGTACAAATTTTCTCCATGTCAGGGTTCCCAGGGCAAGTGGCAGCAGCGAACATTGCTGGCCATGCTGCGCTGACGAGTCTGAACAAGGAGGATGAAACCGCTCGACGGTCGTGTCTTCGCTTCACTCTGCGCCACGTGTCGGTTGTCCACGTGTATCGAGTTGGCAGCCGGAGAGACAACGGTGACCACGATGGGGTTCTTCCGAACCGGTGGCTCTGCAACGAGGCCGAGAGCTGCCACGCACGCAACGCCGCGAGTGCGCTGCTGCTCCATCGAGATCCGTACCGCACGTCACGGCCACGTAGGTTTGAGACGTACCACGTCTGAGCGGCGGGTTCAGATCAACCGTCCGGCGTTGCAAGACCCGCGATACCGATTCGAGAATCAACCCATTGAGACTTAACGCGCCAGAGGCCCTGGTGGCCAGCGCAACGGGTCCGGCGTTTGTTTTTTGGGTCGAACCGCACGGCGGTTTGTCTTCATGCCAAGATTATCGTCATGACCCTCCACCGTCCGACGAGATCGGCACGTTCACACGGGCGTCGTTATTATTATTTAGCCGAGCGTCGTCGTACGTCGTTCGTGTTGAATTCTGTCCAGAATAAACCTCGAGAGCCACCTAACGATCCCCATCGGTCAGAATATGATCGGTACACTAGCAACGTGTGTAACTGAACACCTGCGTAAACGTGGCAACCACGTCGGGTGGTGGAGGGCCAACGACAAGAATTTTGTAATTTAACTAAAACAAACTACGTGGGGCCGAACCCAAAAGCGAACATGGATCATACACGCATGACTCTGTCGTGCGAGCATCCGCAGTGGAGGAAACGACGGCGATTGCCAAACCCACGCATCCCTTCATGCCGGCTCGGCGGCTGGGTACCTCCCGACATGGCCATTGTAAACCAAGCCCCGAGCCACATCGCCAGCCGCCTTGCCAGCCACGTCGCCAGCCACGTCGCCAGCCACGTCGCCAGCCACGTCGCCAGCCACGTCGCCAGCCACGTCGCCAGCCACGTCGCCAGCCACCTCGCCAGTCACCTCGCCAGCCACGTCGCCAGCCACGTCGCCAGCCACGTCGCCAGTCACCTCGCCAGTCACCTCGCCAGCCACGTCGCCAGCCACGTCGCCAGTCACCTCGCCAGCAACGTCGTCAGCCACCTCCGTCAGCCGCCTCGCCAGTCACCTCGCCAGCAAGCTCGCCAGCAAGCTCGTCAGCGTGCAAACTGGCGGTAGAAGGCGGCCTTGAGCCGCTCCACGTGGTGGCACAACTTAACGGCGGGGCCCAACTTGATGTCCATGCACTCCTGCACCGTTGCCAGCGTGAGCAGCAGCAGTGCCTGCCCGTCGATCTCCTGCTGGGGGGGGGGGGGGGGGGGCGGCACCGGCGCGCGTCGTCAGGACAGTGGGGGAAGAAGCTGTGGGTCACGTGACGCGTGGGGGAGGGGAGCTGGTCGTCCGCGGGCGGTGGACCCAAGTCAGCGGTGGAAATTCCACAGTCCTGGTTGTGGCACCTGGAGCGATGATGATGACGATGATGAAGATGACGATGGTGATGGATGTAGCATTGAGCAATGCTTGCCAACTTTTCTGGACCTCCGATCACCGCCAACGCTCTCGCCGACGCACCATTTTTCATAATTCAAACTGCTCAAAAAACACCTGTAACAAGTTAGTTAATTCTAAGGCCATAAAAATTGCTAGCTTTCCGTTTATTGCCGAATACATAAATAGTTGTGCAATGAGAAGTAAAAAAATATACAGCCATAATATCGGGGTTTTTTTGGGTTAGATTGTGTAAATGTGTCGTCAAACCCGCCACAGCCAATTAGTAAGGTTTGTCAGGTAAATAGAACATGCCAATTCGTTACTAGCACAGCACACCAGTGTGTTGGAGAGCAACTCCACAACATTTACAATATGGAAACGACATTTATATATTGTTAAATATATATTGTCAAATCCACAGCAGCACCGTGGACCATGGCCTTGCAGGCCAGCAACGGCGCGTAGTCGGTGGGCGGTAGCCGCCAGTTTAGACAACATAAGGTGACGACGGTGGTGGACTACGAGCGTCTGGGGTGGATGATGGCGATGACAGCGGCGATGATGGCGGTGATGGCGGTGATGGCGATAATGGCGATGATGGCGATGACGGCGATGACGGCGATGACTCGCCTGTTCGAGGAAAAGCCGTGCCATGGGGGAGCAGTCGGTGTTCTTGATGTACCGCACCACGTCCGCCACGCTCCACCCCAGCGGGTTGCTCTCCAGCGCAAACTCCTGCTGCGCCGGCGTTGGAGCCGACGCCGCCGACGGCTGCTGCTGCTGCTGCTGCTGCGGCGTCGTCACCGGCTGCCGCGTTGACTCGGCCGCCGGCTCCGGCTTCTCCTGCTTGGGCCGCTGGCGCGCAGATCCGCGGTGCGCGGCGCCGTTCCGGGAAGCCAGCAGGGGTCCCGGGGAGGGGAGGGGAGCGGAGCGGAAAGCAGGCGACCGGGACGTTGATCAGAGTCCAGGGACGCGCCATCGCCCAGGACGGCCTCACCGAGGAGTCTCAAGACACCACGCGTTCGGGAAGCTCCTGTCAAGTGTGCGCAGTACGGGGGGCGATGTTCCTGCTGCTGCTGCTGCTGCTACTGCTGTTGTGTGATTCCAAGCGAGTAGGGCCGCCACGGTGGCAAGATGTTATCTGCATCGCCTGGTATGCAGGAGGTCGTGGGTTCAAGCCCGACCCTGACGCCTGCTGCTGTATATTTGGAGTTTGCATGCGTCTCTCTCCCCGTGGTGGCGCGGATTTTTCTCCAGGTCCTCCGGATTCTCCATCCACATTTAGAATAAACATGCGCTATGAATTTCCATGCGATAAGCCACTTCGTTGAGCTATCATTTATGAAAGCCAGGTCGCTTCTGAAGAAGAGCTATAGAACTCAGTGGGGCCTTACGTGGTAAAATGAAAATAGTTTAGTTTAGAGTAATTTTGCTGGTATTTATTTTGGCACACTGAACGTTGTTTGTTACATCGTGTGTTCTTGTATTGTAGCTATGGGGGGAAACCGGAGAACCAGGGGGAGAGCATGGAGACTCCGCACAGAGAGGCCACCGAGTCGGGAATGAAACCCAGGCGGCTTTTTGCCGCGAGTGTCACCACGCCGTTCACAACGGCTCGGAGGTCGACTCGAGCGATGCAACGGAGTTTTTCTTCAGCCGCCGACGGCAGTGGCACTCGGCTAAAACAACAATGGGCGTGGGTTCAGGTTAGGTACAGCGACTCCATACCTGGAAGAGGGGTCCTTGCCTATAGACATCTGGCAGCTCACTAGCATTGGTTCAAGCCAAAGAAGCCCGATTCTCTCCTTACCAATGAGACCGCACGCCGACGGTCGGGGAAGACGAGCGGGCTAAGGCACCGCGGCGACAACGACGCCAGAGCGGACGCTACGAGAGTGGACGAGACTGGCGACAGGACGGCAGCCGGTGGAGGGAACACCGCAACACGACGATGGCCACCGTGCAGGCGGTGGCGGTGACGGTGGGAGCAATGGGACCATTAAACTAAAACGAAACAATTTTTTTTTTATTTTACCAGGTAAGTCCCACTGAGCTGCTATATAGCTATTTTTCAGAAGTGACCTGGTCACTAGCTGATCAAAGTGGCTTATCGCGTGGGAATTTATAGCAGCCAAATATTCGAAACGAGTGATGTGGAAGGAAGAAACGTAGAAAAGTCCACGCCACCATGGGGAGAACATGCAAACTCCAAATATACAGGCGTCAGGGTCGGGCTCAAAACCACAAACTCACATTACCACTGTCACACTCAGATACTTCTGCCCTCCCATATTGTCCCGTTTGCCAAGCTCCCCGACGCCTGCTGTATATTTGGAGTTTGCATGCTCTCTCTCATCATCATCATGGTGGCTAAGAGATGTTAACTACCTCGCATGGTGTACAGGTCGAGGGTTCGATCCCGACCCTGGCGCCTGCTGCATATTTGGAGTTTGCGTGTCTCTCTCTCTCATTATTATCACGGTGGCTAGGAGATGTTAACTACCTCGCATGGTGTACAGGAGATCGAGGGTTAGATCCCGAGTTTGTGTGTCTCTCTCCTCATGGTTGCGTCGATTTTTCTCCGGGTGCTCCAGTTATTCCCTCCACATTTAGAATCAACATCACGCATTTGGAGTATTCGGCTGCTAATGAATTTCCGAATGATAAGCTACTTCATTGAGCTACCGTTCGTGATAGCCAGGTCACTTCTGAAAAGAGCTGAAAAGCTCAGTGGGCCTTACCTGGTAAAATAAAAAAAATGTGTTAAAATAGTTTTAGATCGACTGCGTCAGGATGAAGACCAGGGAAGGCCTTCATCCTGGAGTTAATAGATCATAATCGCCGGTTAACTTTGAGTGGCCTTTAAAATCAGTGCAGTATAGGCCCCGAAAGCTACATCACTGGTCCGTAACGCAAACGTGTTTCGGCCGCAAACTGACGACGATGATCAATGATAACAATTGAAAGCGATCGTGGCCATGCCATCGATCGATTACGACCGCATGTTGATTGTAATGCCCTACTGACGATGGTGATGTTAATAACGACGTTACACGTCGTCGCACTACGACGGGCGACGATGGCGACGAGGACGCTGCTGCCAAACACGAAAACGCTTTAACACCGTCCGCCTCGTTTTCAAACGGTCCTTGAAACGGCGGCAATGTGGACCGCCCGACGCGTCAACATTTGCAGTGTTTCCAGTTTCTTGCTGTGGTCAAATCTTTACAATTACCGTCGATTTTCCCAACTGGCATTTTTGTTGCTGTGCCCAGGGGAGGCGTCGCGCGCACCATGGGCCCCATCTCTGCACGATCCACCAACCCCACGTCGAGGCCACTCGATTTCTTCCAAATTGCTTATTGCATTCGGTTTGTTGTCCTTCCCCCGGAACTTCCGATTAGCAACACGGTTGGCTACGTACGGCGCTCAAGAAGTTCAACGTACGTGCAGAGCAGGGCAAGCGTGTGGACTGTCCGGCGTCGCTTGTGCCAGAAAAAAAGCATCGCAAGCGAGGCGGGTGGGGACCCTGCGGTCCTTTGTTTGGCAAACACCGGTGTTGTGGGTTTCAGCCGTGCGTCGGGCCAGAAGGCAGCACAGCCATGGATTCTAAAATCTATCTGTGCGGAGCTTTGAGTGTTGCCCCATTGTGAGGTCTCCTCCCACACAAAGTCAAACCTCTCCTCGTTCATGGGATCATCGCCCCAACCATCCCAATGTAGAAAAAGATTATCGAGACCCAGCAAGGACTTTCCTTAACTAAATAACGACCATCATCATTATTACGATCCTGAAACACAGTGGAGATGGTCAAATGCCTCCCCCCCACCGTCTCCCTGGGCCAAAATCAGGAAACCAACCACGTTTCACAAGGAAGTCGATGCTCGCCAATGGCTTTTTATTCATCTGCTGCCCACCGGTCCGCCGGCGAGACTCGCGACAGCCCGATCGCAGATATACAACAGACATAACGCCAGCAAACAAAACAGCAGACGCACGAAAGGTATACAAAGCGGCGGCGGCAGCGGCGCAACGCACACGGTGCTTCTCCGGGCGCCGAGGCGTCGGCGTAAACGCAAAAAACGTAAAGTGAAACTGCAATGCTTTTAATCTTCTCTCTCTCTCATCCTCCAGGCACTCTGCTGGGTGCGCACGTCGTCAGCGAACAGCGACCAGGCCCGGCGCCACCATTGCCCGCCACCGCATCGCGCGGGGGGCCCGAAGGGGCCCGCGGCCGCCCACCCCCCCCCTGCACGTGCCCACGCTCCGTGCCTGCAGCGTCGCCGGCGCTCGCGGCTCGCGGCTCTGCGCCGGCGCTCCGAGGCCGCTCGTCTCGGGAGCGCTTGTGCTCAAAAAATTAATCGAAACGGGCGTCCACGCGTCGCCGTTGACGCATTTGAACAGTGCGGCCTCATGAATCTGAAAACCGCAACGAACGTAGTAATAGTAATAATAATAACAATAACGACGACAGAACGGCGGCGGCGGCGGAGATGGCGACGTAAGCGGCCCTTCTTGGTCGCTCTCCGAGGGTCAACAACCTTGGAACGGTTCCTATCGTCGAGACGGCACGGCCTCCCCCCCCCCCCCCCCAGGGCCAAGTGGGCCCCCGCGGCCGCCGCTCTCCATGGGGCACGTGGAGCAGGAAGTCGCAGTGTGTGCAGGAATGCGGTCGCCCCGGTATTTGTGTATGCGCGTGTGTGTGTGTGACCTCATGAATCTGGGGAGCGGTAGTGTGGCAGTTCGTGTGCTGCGGTACGAACCCTGAGACCCGAGTTCGATTCCCGCTCACAGCCACCAACACCGGTGACGATTATCTGAATCGGTCCTGGGCCTCCCCCTTGGTCGACTCAGCCTCAATTGAGTATCTGGTGCGATGTGTAAACATCGCCACTGGGGAGACAAAAGCAGCCGGGCGTGGTGTTGGCCACCCACCCCCTCGTGTGCCGTGCCGGCCTTCATAGGTGCTGGTTAACAGCACTTGCCCCTACAGTCTGTTCAGGCTATACGGGGGATCTTTTGTCTTTTGTGTATTCGTGTGTGTGTATGTGTATTGCAACGGTTAGCCCCGCTGCACTACGAAACAGGCGAGATTGATTCCCGCTCACGGCCACCAAATTTGGTGACGAATATCTGATCCGGTCATGGGCATCTCCTAGGTTGACTCAGCCTTAAAATAGTACCGGGTGCTGTGTGTAATCGTCACGACCAGGGAGACAATGGTGAACGGGTTTAGTGCTGGCTGCGCTGGCATTACGAGGTTCTTGCTAACCGCACTTGCCCCAGCATTTTAAGCAGGCTACTCATGGGATCTTTGTCTTTGTGAGGGGTGTAAAACATACTTCGGACCATAACACAATGCACATCCATGTAATCTGCGGTTTACTCCGATACCCCAGGTAGTAAAGTGCATCGATTCATTACCCTGAAAAAACGCGAATGACGTCACGGGAACTCTTATCTTGTGGTCAATACACCCGCAGTATTAACCAGGACGGACTACTGAATTCAAACCACAAACCTCTGCAACAAGCGGTGAACACGCTCAGGCTGGGCCACGTCACAAGCCCATTACACACACACACACACTCGCGCGCACACGTCGACAAAGACAAACACACACAAACACACGACTGCCATTCGCCACTAAGTGGCGATGACGTCACCACGGTGCTTGTGCCAGGGTAGGTGCACTTTGAGGCCACACCCCCGCACACAAACAACACCCAAACACACGCACAAACCTACAACACCCAAACACACGCACACACAAAGAGAAATAAAAAGATCCCCACGTGTAGCCTTAACAGACTGCAGGAGCAAGTGCCGTTAGCGAGCACCTATCAAGGCCGGCACTGGGGGTGGGTGACCAGCACCACACCCGACCACCTTTGTCTCCCCAGTGGTGATGTTTACACACCGCACCGGGCACCTGTTTGAGGCCGAGTCGACCTAGGGGAGGCCCAGGTCCGGTTCAGGTTCAGACAATCGTCACTGGTGTTGGCCGTGAGCGGGAACCGAACTCGGGTCGCTGGGTTCGTAGCGCAGCGTCCTAACCGTTGCACTACCGCTCCCCACACACACGCACACACGCGCACACACAATCCGTGTTGGTCGATCGACTGCAATGCCCCACCTGGCCCTACATGGAGCACGCGCGACTGTCTCGCTGCCGCCGTACCTTTGCGCCGCCGCTGCGCCGCGGTTTACTCTGCTCGTCATCTGAAGAGAACGAGCGAATCTTGCGCTTGCGCTTGGTCCGCTCCAGCACCAGCAGCGTGGGCAGCTGCGGCGCTGGCCGCGACGCCGCCGCCGCCGCGACGCTCCGGGGCGGCTTGCGCGTCGCTCCGGCTCCTCGCACCGCCGCCAGCGAGGAGGAGAGGACGCCGGCGGTCGCCGCGGCGACCGCGGACGCCGGCTCCTCGCCCGCCCACGATGACGACGCGACGCTGCTGCTGCTGCTGCCGGACTCCTCATCCTCTTCATCCACCTCGTCGCACTCCTCGCCCTCCAGCCCATGCGTCCCGTTCTGGTGGTGACCGCACAGCGAAACACGAGGATACAATCCAACACGACACTACGTAACACGACATTACATAACACGACACTGCATAATGCTGTGCCACGACATAACGTAGTGACGACAGTGGATAATACAATACATTTCATGGCCCAGGTGTAGCACGGTCACCTCTTGATGCAGAGGTTGGTAGTGCAAATCCGTAAAGCTGCCCTGGTTAATATTACGGCGCGTGTCCATTATAAAATACTACGCGCCGTGTGCATCGCAGGTGGACGGAAAAGATTCCGTGGCATTACTTCTAGAAGATGGGGCCAAAAAGTTACAACTGGAAATGTATTTAATTAGGAAATATAACAACATCGCCCCCTACTGCAAACACTTGGCAGGTACTGCCTCAAATAGGTGCTTGGGACTCAGTGAGGCTTTCCTGGGTAAACAAGCGCAGTGATAGGAATAATTATACTATACGCAGCAATTAGATTACTCTGAACTGTGCATTTAAATAAGTCGATTCGTATCTGCCGTGTGCGGCAGGGCTGTGTTCTACGGGCCGTGTGAGACTTGGCAGTGTTCTACGGGCCGTGTGAGACGGGCCGTGTGAGACGGGGCCGTGTGAGACGGGCCGTGTGAGACGGGGCAGTGTGAGACGGGGCCGTGTGAGACGGGGCCGTGTGAGACGGGGCCGTGTGAGACGGGGCCGTGTGAGACGGGGCCGTGTGAGACGGGGCCGTGTGAGACGGGGCGTGTGAGACGGGCCGTGTGAGACGGGGCAGTGTGAGACGGGGCCGTGTGAGACGGGGCCGTGTGAGACGGGGCCGGACAAATTAGGCCTCGTGCGTTCGCTCCAGTGGAGGCCCTTCTGCCGCAGGGGCACGTGCGAGCATTTGCGAAGAGCCGCGCCAATAATTGGCGGAAAAGCGGAGCGCGCGCAGGGTCACGGCGCAGCGAGTGCTTACCTGCGGGGAGCCGGCGCAGGAGCTGTCCACGCTGGAGGCGGTGCCCGTCCTCTTGAGGCCGTTCCGCGGCACCAACTTCGGGCCCCGGTCGTTGCCGTCACTCGCCAACCTCGGCACGACGCGCCGACACCGTCTCCTGCCGTGGTGGTACGCTGCGGTACACAGGCGACGCGGCTACCGTGAGCCACCGCGCAATCGGCGGGATTACGGTAGATGGGTTTAACGACCGACGCGGAGATGGAACGGTGAAGTTGGGTGGCTTTGCATCGCACCGCTCGGGATGGCCACGGCTTGTTGAACTTCTTTCGCACCGTACATAGCCGTGCTAATCGGAGGAGCAGATTCATCCAGCAGTGGACCGATCATATTCAACGATGAGTGTTTTTATATCACACGACTCCACGTCAGAATTTTATGTAATATACGTTCCCCGATTATGCGATCAGCCACATCACGTGCACCATCTTGTGTCCGGACGTGCAGACAGGATGTCGCACGCCACTTCCGAATTGGTTTCAATTGGCCTCTGTGCCCACGTGGGGGGCACACTGTGCCCATGTGGAGGGTACAGTGTGGCCACGTGGAGAGCATAGTGTGCCCCGCATGGACGTCGAACAGAACTGCTTCATTCTCGGAGCTGGATCACGTGAATGGGCCGACTGCGTTACCCGGCTCCACCCTGAGAACCCGATTTCATTACGGGTGGCTGCAACGTGGATTTGAAAACAGGGACCTAGCAGGTGTCTGATCTGACAGGGCCGTTAAGAATCCACGAGGCCGCGTGGGGGGCGGTAGTGTAGCGGGAGCGCGCTGCACTACCAACTCGGCAGCGACCCGAGTTCAATTCCTGCTCATGACCAAGAACCCATGAGGCGCCCCCCCCCCCGCCACCACTCGGACATTATCAGTGGCATGACATAGTTTTTTTGGGCTAGATCACGTAAATATATAAATGTGTCGTTAAAACCCGCCACCACCCGACACAGCCAACTAGTAAGGGTTGCAACATAAACAGAACGTGGCCAATTCGTCACTAATACAGCACTAACCGGTGTGTTGGAAAAACCAAGCCACAATATTTACAATCGGAGTACGACGTTTCGCCAGTAATTACAACTAGCTTCATCAGGCGACAGCCAGATTTGTGGAGAAGTCCACCTGTTTCGTTCCTTATATAGAGGCGTAGATGTGGTGACCACACTTCTGCACCCTTCCGCAAAATGGCGGGGGGGGGGGGGGATAAATGTTGTACTCAGATTGTAAATGTTTTGGCTTGACATTGTCTGCTTCCCAATCCTCCCACCTCGACCACTTACGGCCCGGTGACGGACTCAAGGACGCTGCTCCTCCGTTGCGTGGGAATTCAGGTGAGGTAGAGGCACAATGGGTGAAAGTCTTGTCCAAGGGAAAATCTAAAATCTATTATTTTAAAACTAAATGTCTCTGGCTACTCTCCATTTCCTCCCGTATGCGGATTGCCATCCTTATCATCAGCCATGATCAATACGCTGCTAGATAAAGGCCTTCCTAGGCCGTTGCATCGTCTCACGATCCTGCGGTGTAAACAATCCAGCACGTGCACACCAACTGACTCCGTCTCCACGCTGGACGTACTCTCTGGATGCTGCGTTCCCTCTCCTGGCTGCCAGCCACTCCGTAGTTGTTTTGACCGTTGGCCATCTTCCTTGCTGACCGCGACGCGTCCTGCTGCCCCAAGCCCCGCTTTAATACTCCCAACGGGTGCCGCAGTGGCTAGGAGATGCTAACTACATCGCCTGTAGGAGGTTGTTGGTTCGATCCCGACCCTGACGCCTGCTGCTGTATATTTGGAGTTTGCGCGTCTCTCCCCGCGGTCGCATGGAATCAACATTACGCGTTTAGAGTATTTGGCTGCTATAAATGTCTACGTAATGATAAGCCACTTCATTGAGCTATCATATCTGATAGTCAGGTCGCTTCTGCAAAAGCGCTAGACAGCTAAGTGGACCTTACCTGATAAAAAAAAGAATAGTCGGCGTTTGGACAATGTCATGAACCTTCGCGCGTTCTCGAATCCACGTGCTCCTCTTCCTGCCGTCTCTCAGTGTATCCCCCCCCCAACCCCCCTCCGGGGGAAGGAGCTGACTATCGTGAACCCGGGACTCAACTGTACTTGGTCTTGGTGCGGGTGTGACAGCTCTCGGGACAGCAGCTGGTGGTGGAGAACGGGCCGAACAGCAGAGGGCAGCACTGCAGGCGGACGCAGGTGCTGCGACAGAAGTCCGCCACCTGCTCCGCCATGCGCACCAGCTCCACCTTGGCGCGGTAGCGCTTCCCGCTGTACCTGGGCACATGCACGCGGTGGAGGGGGGCGAGGCGGGGGGGGCGTTAACGTCACAGCCTTGCGCAGACCACCGAAAACAACTGCACGTGTGGCTCCCCGAGCTCAGACCGAGCGACTGCGCTCTCTCATGCCCGCTGATGCCGGCTGTAACCTCCGGCGAGACGCCAAATGTATTTGTCGAATTCTGCTTGCGCCCACGCGCGGCTGCTTTTGCCAAAAAACACCACAATCCCTTGGCCTGTTTGTCCACCACGCGACAACTTTCATTGTTTGGCTGTGTCGGGTGGTGGAGGGCATGCGGCTCTGACTGGTAATCGCACCCACGCGACCTGACCCAAAACTAAACGAGTCACACGATTGAAGAGGAGCTAATGGATAATCGATATTTATTTGTTACGTGGAAAATCCCGTGTAGCTAATTTACCAAAGCTAGCTTGCGAGGGAGATCCGTGGGGTTATCAGCACAGGGCAAGGACTGCGACGTCAGAGCGATCCGTACAGGGGAACAGGCAGCAACGGAACAGAGAGCGTCGGAGGCGCAGGCAAAAATGATGCCGAGAGAACAAAATACATTAACCCTTTCCCGTTCCGATGACGTATGTATACATCATCAATTTTCTTCTGATTCCAGAAGAAAATGTTTAAACTTTATTGGTACCGAGGCTTCTACAAGGCCATGTGTCACTATGGTTCTCTGCGGTGAGTACCACGTCTTTGAAAACGGCGCTGCTACGCCTCTCTCAATAAAATTTACGCCGAGCCGAGATTCAGCGTTGAATCACTCTACAACTTGAAGTCGTCTCGGAAGGGGTAAGGGAGAACAACATTAACCAAGTGGCTATGTGAATGAGCGACTTTGCAAGCGAGATAATGAGCGAACTCGGCAGCGAATAAACAAACGAGGGA
Organism: Entosphenus tridentatus; assembly: GCA_014621495.2. NCBI lineage: Eukaryota > Metazoa > Chordata > Hyperoartia > Petromyzontiformes > Petromyzontidae > Entosphenus > Entosphenus tridentatus. Next base: position 156,992 of record CM025647.2, read on the forward strand.
GGGAGGGGGACGGTACTTGGCTTTGATCGTCTCCTCTTGACCTCCCCACTGCGGCTGCCCCTTTAGCTGTAGCTCGTGTAGGACGCGGCTGGGCTTGTACGCGGAGTTGATGAGCAGCGACAGGACCTGCGCACGTCGCCACACCGAGACCGCGACACAAACGACGTCATCGCGGTCATCGTCATGATGGTTGTCGTCGTCATCGTGGTCATCGTCGTCATTGTGGTCGTCATCGTGGTCGTCATCGTGGTCGTCATCGTGGTGGTCGACATCGTGGTCGTGGTCATCGTCGTGGTGGTCACCGCGTTCGTGGTGGAGGTCATGCTCTCATGCGAGATGAGGCCGGGCCTAACCTCCCGCAGGACGAGGACGCAGCTGCCCGGCCCGACCGACTGGGGGAGCTCGGCGATGCGGCCCTTGTTGAGGAACGGCCCCGAGAAGCAGCGGTGGTTGATGAAGATCTTGGGGCAGCAGTACTTGCCACTGCCGGGTCCTGGGGGCACACCGATCGCACGATCGCAAGGGCATCGCCGCGTCGGCACGCGCGGACCGCATTGCCCACCGTGCTATCGGCCACATCGCCCCTCCGGCCTCAGGCACCGCCACACAGCCACTGGGGAGCCGGTTTCTTAATTCGGTCCAAAATATGTCCCGATTCACTGTCCAGATTATTTGTACAGAGCAGTGCTTCCATGCGCACCGTGCCGATGATTCCACAAGCCACGGCTGATTCCACCTGACCTATGGTGTCCCTCACTTCTACTGGGCTGCATGGTGGCAATGAGAAGGCGGGAGCGACGGATTATTGAATGAATCTGTGCGGAGCTTTGACAGCACGGTCTCCTTGTCTGAACGGTGGGTGTATTTTGGGTACCCTGGTTTCTTGCGTGGTATGCAGGAGGCTGTGGGTTCGATCCTGACCCCGACGCCTGTATATATTGGTCGCGTGGATTTTTCTCCGGGTAGTCTGTTAATGTTACTCCACATTTATAATCAAAGTATTTTGCTGCTATAAATATCCACGTGATAAGCCACTTAATTGGGGTATCATTTGTGGCCAGGTCGCTTATGAAAAATAACTATATAGCTCAGTGGGTGTTAGCTAATAAAATAAAACATAGTTTTTAAAGTCTCCCCTCTCTAGAACCGATGTACCACCCATTAACAACGGACTTGACAGGAGCGTTGGTGAAGCTGCCGTGGGTGGATTAGCAGATGTCGCCTTCCGCCATCGTTTACCCGTGTCGCTTGGCTGCAGCGACAGCTCCCTCCGCGCCCGCGTCTCCCCCGCGGCAAATGGCACCGGCACTCTGCACACCGCAGAGCAGAGATCGGACACACGCGGCGGGACGCGCCGTCGACGGCCGCTGGTGACCGTTCAGGCACGGTGACGTTCGGGGCATCGTCCCCTTACACCACAGCGAGTACCTAATGGGCCCAACGATGATGGCGAGATTCCGAGGGTCAAAAGCCGTACGAGGTTTGCATGAAAACCCGCAAAGCTGTTGCAGTGAACTTCATCTATATTTCGTGTGCAGAGAGGGACGGACTCGTGTGCTCTCTGTGATGGCGCGTGCTCTCTTACTGTTGCTTCGGCTGCACAACGGCAATCTTCCTGTGGGCGACGCCGACAGCTGTAAGACAGAAGAACGCCCACGCCCGTCACCCTCCCCGCGGCGCGAGCAGTTTCCTCCACCCCCTCTAGCCCAATGGCTCGACCCGCTCGGTTGCTTCCAGACTCGTGAGCAGCGGCGGCTCAAGATAAACGCCTGGCTTGGGACGGCTCTGACTCGAGCCAGAGCCGAGCCGTGAGGATACAGGCCGTGCTCACCGAACGCAACCGGTTTGCGCTCCTCTCTGCTAGTTTCACGCCACGACCACCGCTACCACGTGAAGGGGATGCGCAGCGATCCGCGGCAAAAGTTTCCGGCTAGAAGCAGGGGCGCAACCTAACGGCGCCTGCTGCAACCCAGCCGAGTACCGGACTCTGACTCAAAGTCAAGGGGTTAAAATCTCAGAGGCAGCGACGCGGTGAAAGATGAGAACGGCGTCTCCCCCGCGTCTCCCCCGCATCCCTGCCTGCATCACCACCGTGTCCCCCCAGCGTTTTCGCATGTACTTCCCCGCCATCTCCCCCGAGTCTCCCCTGCGTCTCCCTCGCGTCACCCCGCGTCTCCCTCGCGTCACCCCGTGTCTCCCGTGCGAGTCCCCCGTGCGTCCCCGGTGCTCACGTGGGGAGCGACGGGGCGCCCGCAGCGGGTAACCGTTGGACTCACTCCACCCGACGGGGAAGATGTCCATGGAGCGCACGTCCACTATGCAGTCGGGCTGCGGCTGCTGCAAGCCTGCACACACGCGCGTGGCACAAAACGGACCGGCAAGCTGCAAGCCAATGCAAAGAGAGAGCCTCTCTCCGCTCCCTGCTGGAGGAGTCGAACGCGCAAGGGAACGTGGGCACGGAGAAGCCCTGCCCGGATTTCTTCCTCTCGTTACCACTGCGTTCTGTACCCGGGAGAGCCTCGCGAAAGCTTGGCAGAGTCCTGCCAAGCTCTGGCAGTAGGGGGGCGATGTTGATGCTGCTGCTGCTGTGTGATTCCAAGTGAGTAATGTCCCAGTAAATTGTCAGCAGCGGGGATGTTTGGACAATTCCAGTTAAATGCAGGCAGACCTCGCATAGCACGACCCCGTAGAACACGGATTTGTTACAGCACTTTTTGCCCCGGACAATTTTTTTTATAAAAGGAAAACAAAATAGTGCTTAGGAGAATCATACCCGCCTCCCATCATTCAATCAGCCAATGAGAGCGACCCATGCTCTCAGCCGATCAGACCCCACACTCACGATTCGATTATCACGATTAAATTTTTTAAAATCTATTTAGTCAGGTGAGAACTCACGAGACCAAGATCAAGTCTCAGGCTACGCCTAAAAGAAATCTCAGCATGGAAATGTAGACGGAAGGCATCGCAAAGACAACGGAGGGCCTGCAACCCTTCTGTGAGAATGACCCCAGACTGGGAGAGAATCAGCAGCTCCTCCAACCTCCTCTCCCACCGCTGCCATGTCGGAGTACAGTAGAATGCTTTCGGGAGGACAGTACGTAATGCTTACTTGATGGTGTTATAAGAATGTATTATTTTTAGCTATGAACTAATGATTACCATCCGTATTATTATTGGCGCTATTACCGATACCCCGAAGAAGCCCTCATATATATTGCTCATACGTAACAAATAACGCTGTCGGGAACGCATCCCCACTTACAACAATGGAATAACGACCCCTTTTAGTGCTGATTCGGCGAGCGCTCACTTCTCCAGGAACGCATCTCGAGCGATAAAGCGAGAGCTGCCTCGACATTGGTGGGGTGGGGGGTTCATTATGAGGAGGAAACCGCAGAACCCTGAAGAAAAACACGCAGAACAAGGGGAGAGAGAGAGAGAGAACGTACAAGCTCCATGCAGAAAGGCACCCCGAGTCGGGAATCGAACCCGAGGCTCTGCCGCCCAACAATTAAAAATACCACCACTACCACCACCGCCACCGCGACCTTACCTTCCAGACGCAGCCACATGAGGTGGTGGCGGAGGTGCGTGACGGTGGCCACGCACAGCTCGCTGGGAAGCAGCGGGTTCACCACCTCCAGGCGCATCCCCTGGATGAACCCGTGCTGCGGCTCGTCCTGCGGCGCACGCATGCACACGCGCACGCTCACCATCGCGAGCACATTTGGTACCGCCGGCTATCATTGTAACGTCCGTTCTCCTGTAACGTGTGTCGCTTTCATAACGCGTGCTGGATATAACGCGAGGAATGCATTCGGGAACATTTTTTATTACGCGGATGCGAATATGGGTATAACACGATCGAGTGAATAAGCGGTAGTGCGGCTGCCTCGGCATAACATCACAGAAGGTGGTATGCTGCTGGATGCTTCTAGATGCTACCCACGCGCCTCAGTCTTTGTTCATCCTGCGTACGCATCTCACGTGTTGTCGCGGACTGTGCTTTAACCTACATTGGATATAATTTATTATAACGCGCTTTTTCCATAACGTGGCATCCTTCAGAAGCACAACTACTACCACCACGTTACAGGAGAATAGACTATATAATAGATGACGTTTCAGGCATTGGCCCTTCTCAGAGTCGTTCTCCGACACATGAAGAAGGGTTATTGCCCGGAACGTCGGGTGCTAATTGGGCCTGTTTATTGCGTTATAGGAGAACAGACTGTAATTTGCGGGGTCATTTTTCAAATTTCGAATGATGTCACAGGATCCTTAACGTCCACCGTGAAACGGATGGGCGCGTACATTTACCGCACCCCCGCAGCATTAACCAGGGCGGCCGCCGGATTCGAACCGCGAACCTCGAACAAACGAGCGGAGAAAAGCGCTGCCCACCCCCCCCAGTGCGGCGTGGACAGGGGGCGGCGTCTCCACCGGTGGAGGCCTGGAGGTCGCGGCAACCGTTGCCAGCAACGCATTCACCGCGAGCGACCGTGGCAACTCGGCGGGCAATCGACCAACCACACGCACGAACACTAGGAAATAACATAGGCCTTGTCTTTAGGCAAATGTGATCTACTTGCTGTACTGCCACCTCTTGGCCACTTTGCAGCCCAGCGGAGCGGCCCTGCCCTTGCCGCGACTTCCCACGAATGTGACGGCGCACGGGAGGTGAAGCGTACCGTCGGGAAGCACGAGCCAGGCGCCGCCTCCGCTCCCGAGCTCTTCAAGTACTCGGCCCAGTCAAAATCCTGTCCCTCGTAGCCTGCCGCTCGCACACCACGCACACCGCGCACACCGCACGCACCACGCACACAAACACTCCACGCACACGAACACACCACGCACACCACGCACACAAACACACACCGGCGCTCGTGAGCACGCACGCACCAGGATGCCTCCGTGTAGCCTCTTGCAGACTGTCGGGCCGAATGCCATTAGCGAGCAGCACCTGCGAAAGCGAGAATGGCACACAAGGGGGTGGTGTGGCCAGTGCCACGTCCGGCTACTTTGGTCTCCCCAGGGCTGATGTTTTATACACAATGCACCAGGTACTCATTTCATGCTGAGTCGACCTAGCAGAGGCCCGTGACGAAGACACATACACACACTTACACACTGACAAACACACAACAAATATAACAAAAATGCCCGTAAAGCCTTAACAGACTGTTGGGACAAGTTCTGTTAGCAAGCACCTATGAAGGCCGGCACAGCACACGAGGGGGTGGGTGGCCAGCACCACGCCCGGCCGCCTTTGTCTCCCCAGTGGCGATGTTTACACACTACACTAGGTACTCAGTTAAGGCTAAGTCGACATAGGGCATTCACAAACACAACATAGACATAACGAGTGCAGACACATACACAACAGCCGCCAATCGCCACTAGGTGATGGTGACGTTACTATAGTGCTGGTGCCAGGCTAGGTGCACTTTGAGGGCACTTAAAGAGACGGTGAGACAAATCCCTATTCTCTGCAAGTTTGGACAAAGTTCTGCCAACATTTACATAAAAGTGGTTCCCGTACACACACACACACGGATGTGGCGCACACGCAGATGCAGCACACACAAATGTGACACAGACAAACACACACGGACGTGACACACACAAACACACACGGACGTGGCACATGCAAACACGGACGTGACACACGCAAACACACACGGATGTGGCACACGCAAACACACACGGATG
>CM025647.2:162716-175444 GCA_014621495.2 Entosphenus tridentatus
GGCACACGCAAACACACACGGATGTGGCACACGCAAACACACACGGACGTGGCACACGCACACCCTGTGTTCCAGCACGACGCAGGCCGAGGCTTGGGGATCCTGCAGGTTTGTGGGTGCTCACAGGGGTACCCACAGGATGGAAGGACAGGAATGGGGGGGCCTTCTCCCACAATGGATGTGGCACACACATCTCCGATGAGCATGGTTGACTCGGTACGGCACGAAAGAGGTTCAACATACATACGCACAATGCATCAAATGCACCCATTCGTGAAACTGGCCAAAATTCTCTCCACGACGGACACAACTACCGATGAAGGCAAACGGCGTAAACACTGCCAGGACAAACCTACGGCATTGTTTTGCCCGTGGCACTGCCACACCGGTGGTTAAGTTCTCGGGTCCACAATCGCCGTACCGGTGGGCGGCGTGCAGGGCACCCCGTTCTTGAGGCTCCACTGCGCCGGCAGAGCGATGGGGCCGTCGATGGAACACACGAGGGGGGCGAGCGGCGCCACCTCCCCACCCACCGTGTCCATCTCCACCACGAAAAACCGCTCGCTTAGCACCTGACACAAGCACAAAGACAAAGAAACCCCCCCCCCCGGATAGCCTTAAAAGACTGCTGGGGTAAGTACTGGTAACGAACGGTAACTGTGAAGGCCGGCACGGCGCACGAGAGGGTGGGCCTGGCCAGCACCACGTCCGACACACACTGTGACGCGCACACACACACACTGTAATGCACACACATGCACACACAAGACAACGATCCCCCGTTATAGCTTTAACAGACTGCTGGGGCAAGTACCGTTAGCGAGCACCTATTAAAGCCGGCATGGCACACGAAGAGGTGGGGGGCCAACACCAGGCCCGACCGCCTTTGTCTCCCTAATAGTGATGTTTACACATCACACCAGGTGCTCATTTGAGGCTGAGTCGACCTAGGGGAGGCTCAGGACCGGTTCAGATGATCGTCACTGGTCTTGGCCATGATAGGGAATTGAACGCCAGTCACTGGGTTATTAGCACAGTGCACAAACCACTGTGCAACCGCTCCCCACAGGCAAAAGCACGCACGCAAACACACACACAAACACACACACATGCAAACATGCGCTTGCAGAAAGTCCGTCTTGCGGTGCACTGGTCTTCGCAATGGTAACGTCAAATGAGAACTACTCCCGAGGTGTTAGCTGTACCAAGACGAGAGGGCCTGCCACAGGCTTGAGCTCATCTGGTGGTCTTCCTCGGATTGATCAGGATTCAGCGGAAATGCCTAAGGCTCAAAGAACAAAATGCCATATTCACGCTAGCAAGTAAGATTGGAGGGCCAGGTTCCACTGTGCATCCCAGGCCTTCACCTATGACAGCCATGAGATGTTTAATGATTACATAAATACTGGATTAGGAAGACTCAAATTGATTATATAAATCAGATTTTTTTATTTTCTCTTTGTTTCTCTGCCAAGTCTTATATATTTATTGTATTCTATTAACTAAAGCATGTTTTATTTAACCAGGTAAGGCCCACTGAGCTAGATAGCTCATTTTCAGAAGTGACCTGGATATCACAAATGATAGCTCAACAAAGTGGTTTATCACGTGGAAATTTATAGCAGCTGTAAACGTGTTTCTAAATGTGGAGGGAAAAATCGGACGAGCTGAAGAAAACTCCACGCGACCATTCAAAGGCCGAGCCGGGCCCTTTCTATGCCTGGTTAGAGTGAGCTCACTGGGCTGCATGTCCAGGAATAAGAATATCCATTAATGTCATAAATCAGGCCTCCATAGCCTCTAAACCAGTGGCTTCTCCAACCTGTGGTCTGCGCACCTCTGGTACTCTGCAAGGCCGGGGAAGTGGTCAGTGGAATGGCTGCAGCCACGATGATTTTCACAACAGACCTGATCGCTTACTGCACGTGAGCGTGACGTCAGTTCCGTGACGTCCTGTCAGTGAGCGAGCCTACGACAATGCACGTGGCTTAAGGGTACACCTAATCTGGCACAAGCGCATGTTTCAAAATGTGGAGGGCAAAAACCGGAGGACCCGGAGGAAAGTCCACGCGACCACCACAAGGAGAGAGAACACGCAAACCCACAACCTCCGGCATACCCAGGCGAAGGGGGTCAGCGTCTCGCCACCGCAGCGCCCCGCGGTGGCGAGAGGCAGAGAAGGAGCGGGAGAGTAGCTCCTTCTCTCATCTGAGCTGCATACCCGTGCCAGCGGCAGGAGCCAGTGGCCGTTGTCGCTGTGCGTCGGCGAACGCACCTTGGTGACTGTGGCCGGGGCGATGCTGAAGGGCAGCGTTGGGTGCACGGCCTCCAGCTTCATGCCCTGGCTGAAGCGATGGCTTCGCGATTCCGCCACCTCCTGGAGACAAAACGGACAATCGAGTTGCACGTCGAGTGCCCGGGACGGTGACGCAGGGGCCCAGCGGCCGGCTCGATTATTGCAATTCACTCCTCTACGGGACGTCTAGCAAAAAACAACAGCAAGCTGCAGCCTGTACAAAATTCTTCGGCACATGACGTGTCGTGACGGGTACTAAAAGATCCGACCATGTCTATCCGGTGCTTGCTGAGCTGCATTGACTTCCGGTTGCTGAACGAATAGTGTTATAAGGTCGCACTCATTCCACACAAAGCGCTTGTGTGGGGAGCCCATTGGGGTTTGTCTATGGCAGTATATAGTACGGTGTAGACTCGTGCGATGTAAGAGAATAAAGTTTAGATGGAAGAATATTATATTTTTTACGACGTAGAATTGTAATGTATTACTTACTGTTAGTAACTCAGCTTATTGTAGAGTATATTTAGTATAATGATGATACTATGTAGTTTATACTTTAGTTGTTTACATGGTGGTTTTAGTTACTGCAGCTACATACTATTAACACTTCTTCCCATTGTTAATGCTACCCCTATCCCCTCCCTGTGATGCTGCTAATCCTGCATCATGCACGGACATAAGTAGTACTAATCACATACCTGCATTTCCCATAAATATGCTAAATTCCTCTTGATATGCAAATTTTGTCAAGGCGCCCCCCCTTTCCCCCCCCCTTCCAACCCAGCTTATATATATGCTCCAAGCACGTGTGCTGTTTCATTCAGACGCTGTCGCCTCGACAGACCTGGTTTCACCTGAGGACGGCTGCTTGCGTTGTGGCCGAAACGTCGTGAGAATTATTTTATTATGTTTTATTTTTATTATTTTATTACTTCCCTTCTACGTGACTTTACCGAAAAAACCAAGAACACAAATACCTTGCTGATCTCGTCAAGGAGCATAAACCATCATCACGCGAACTCCGGTCATCCTCGCAGCAGCTTTAGGCTAACCATCAAACAAAGATGGTCACTGCATTGCGCGCTGTCTGGAATGTTCTTTCTTCCAATATTAGAAACCCACTGAAGCTATGCACTTTTAAATCTGGACTGAAAACTCATTTCTTTAAAACTGCCTTTTGTGTTTAATTTGTTGTCATTCCCTCGCACCTCAAATTAGCAAGATTGGCTACGTACGCTGCGAAAGAAGTAAAAAATAATACAATAGTGCGCTGCATATAAACCAAAGCACGCCAAGTGCTGTCTGCTAAAGGGTGTAACAATAGAGATCCCGTGGCATCATCCAAAGAAGAGACGCCATTGTGTGCCGCGTCTCCGCTCAATTAAGAAGAACGGCAACGTCCGCACGCTCCGCACCTTGAAGATCTCCGGGGGGACCGCGTCCCGCGCTTCCGGGTCGTACGCCTCCCGACGCGCCGCCTCCCACTGCTCCGCTGTGCGCAGAGAAGCGACGGCTGTGGGGGCACAGAGAGGCGGGCGGCGACGGCGGCCGAGGAGTCAGCGAGCGACGTGGTGCGAGACCGCCGAGACTACCACCACGACCACCGCAAAGCTCACCGTCACCGCAGCCGCCGCCACCATCATCATCAACCCCGCCATGACGACACCATCACCGTGCAAAGAGCCTCGTTCTTTCACTCATTATTACGAATCTGCTTGTTTACCCAGGAAAGCCTCCCTGGGTGTCAACTCTTTTTAAGGAGGGTCCTGCCAAGTTTCCGCAGTTGGGGGCAATGCTGCTGCTGTGTGTATGATCCCAATTGAGTACTTTTTTCAGCATTGGGATGTCAATGGGATGTCATTGACAAGTTATAACACCAATTACAGACAATAATTAGAATTTGGCCAATACCAATGGCAATGTATGTGTGTGGCTTTTTCTACGGAGGAGTGAAACTGGAGAACACGGAGGAAACTCATGCCGAACAGGTGTGGGGGGGGGGAGAGAGAACATACAAACTCCACGCCACTCGGTGCCTGGGTCAGTACCGGAAACCCAAGCAGCGCTTGGTCGACGCGTGGCGCGAACGTCACCACCGTACTGCCGTCCTAAAAACGCCGAACACGAAAACAAAGCACCCGAGGGGTGGGGGGATCGGCGAGCAGACGAGGCGACGACGGCTTGCCACGCACCGGCCGGGGGCTCCACGGCGCACCGGTTCCCGCAGGCCCAGCCCAGCGGGTGGAGGCGCGGGTGGAGGTAGAAGAGCCACGCGTCGCGCGCCGCCTCCTCGGGGCCCAGCCCGCACGGCCGCAGCCGGAGACGGCCGCCCACGTTGCGCACCACGGCCGCCGGCCACGCCCGCAACTCGCGCCCCGTGGCCTCCCGCACCTCCAGCCGCTCGCCCGGCACGATCAGCTCCACCGGCGGCCGCCCACGGTTGGGCTGCGGGCAAGAGACGCCCCGGTAAGGGAAGGCGTAGACCCCGTGAGACCGACCGCTCCCGTTTCGGAGAGACAACCCGAATAATGTAACGACGAGCATTGAGGCAACGGTGCTCCTGTTAACAGCCCGGAGTCAGCGATAGAAATTCCACATTTCTATGACGTTGGGGGTTGTCTACATAGGAGACCGTTGTTGACCGCTTCACTAAGTGCTACTCATTTTTATTGACTTCACAGGGATGATGGACTCAGTTCAGAATTTTTACTTGTGTCACTCTACCACTGAAAGTGAAGCTACTTAAACCAATGCTGGTAGACTGCTCGCATCGAACAAGGAGCAATAATTAACAGAAAGGAGTCCCTAACCTAAATCAACCCTGACTGTTGACAAGACACTCAATGTTGAAACCGGGCAAGAGTTTGCGTTTATTAAACCAATGCTGCTGAAAAGAAATTCACTCCCAGAAGGTCGCGTGGACCAGGGGATGTGTAAACCAAGTCTCGTGCTTGTCGTGCGGAGAGACGAATGTGGACAGAAGGCGCTCGCCCTCAAAGGCGGACGGCACCATGCGCGTGGCGGGCAGCGGCTCACCCCTTCCAGAAGGCTGGGCGGTGCGGTGCGGGCGTCCGCGAGGCCCTCGGCGAGCAGCGCCTCCCAGCGCGGGTGCTTCTCTCTGATCGCTGCAGGGAACGGACGAGATCGAGATCGGGGCGCCATCGCGGTCAAAGCCATCAATGCCCCACCGCTCCCCTCTATCCTCCTCCGCCAGGCCCCACGCCTGCTCGCAGTGGACACGCAGCACGACCTGCGAAATAGATCTGCCCGGACTGTCTCCCACCACCTGGCCTTAGGCCTTCTCTTCCCTTTGGTCGCCGGACTCTTGAAGACCACTCCGATGCCGGTCTCGGCTATCGGCCGAGTCTCCCGTCGAGCTGCTTCGTCAGAGTCTAGCTCTGATCCACACAGCATTCCGGATAATACTTTTACCTCAAATATACTGTTCTCGACAGTCAGGCAAAGCAGTTGGCCTGAAGATGGCAGTACAGCAAGATTGGTTTGTCAACCTGTACTACTTGTGCTTGCCCTCTCATAAGCATGGGTTATCTCCAGGTACGCCGATTCCAGGCAGCTGCCTGTAATTAAAAGGAATGCTCAAGTGCAATGTGCGTCAATGGTCTTGGCCAATTCAATTACCACCACATGAAATAAACCCATCGGATACAACTTCATTACGCAATCAATTTCACCACAATTCCAGCTCTGAGAAACACATTCCTGCGGGGTGAGCTAGAAGGAACGTTCAGTTGCTCGGTCAATTGCCAGGGTCAACGGCGGCGTGGTGTATTCCGTAAATATGCCCGACTGTGAGGGCGGGTACAAGCCGGCGTGAGTAGGTTAAACGTTGAGTTTTATAAGGGTACCAAGGGGTGACCAGCCCCACCCCACCCAGCCCCACCCAGCCACACACCACCCAGCCCCACCCCACCCAAAACCACCCCTCACCCAGCCCCACCCCCCACCCAGCCCCACCCTCCCCACGCAGCCCCTCCCCACCCAGCCCCTCAACACCCTCCTCTCCCCACCGGAGCCCCTGCCCACCCAGCTCCTCCCCACCCTCCCCTCCCCAAACAGCCCCTCCCTCCCCACCAAGCCCCTCCCTGCACGACGGACACAATAATCCCATGGGCTGGTGCAACCAGGAGGTTCCTATCAGTATTAAAATATGGATGTAACTGTCACGTGGAAAACATTACTCTCTTTAACACATAGGCTTTTGTGACCAATATTATTTTTTTTGGGTTAGATCACGTAAAATGTTGTGGTATTACTCTCCAACACACCAGTGTGCATAAGTCGTAACGAATTGACACATTTTGTTGACGTGACAAACCTTACTAATTGGCTGTGTCGAGTGGTGGCGGGTTTACCCACACATTCTTATTTATGCGATCTATCCCAAAAAACCTTTATTATGTAGAACATTACTCTCATATGCAGGGTGAGTGGGAAAATTCAGCCTCCTACTGTGTCGATCAGAGAACATATTCAAGGGCTCTCAGAGTTAGCTCTGTGATATCTGGTTCCGTGGGCCTTTCTCCATCACAGGATGGAGGATCCGTATGATGCCCTCTCCTGTGGCACAATGCCCATCTTATCTAAAGAAAATAGACGTCAAACAAAGATGGTCACTGCATCGCCCGCTTTCAGATGCGTTTCTGTAGCTATTTGGAATGCTCCTCTGTCCGATATTTGTAAGCCACTGAAACTATGCACTTTTAAAAAGAGATTGAAAACTAATTTCTTTAGAACGAATTTTGTGTTTAGCTTGTTGTCCTTCCCCTACACCTCTGATTACCACCGTTGGCTACGTACGGTGCGAAAAAAGTTTAACATACATACAAAATTTGAATTACATTTCGAGAAAATTCCCACAACGAAAATATCAGTGCTTCCTCTGCGAGTGCTGACTCAGCCAGCCACCCGGTCCACTCCCGTGCCACCCCCCGCACCCCCCATCGCCACAGTCGGGCACCCACCACGCAACTTACCGCACGGTGGCACCAGGCTGCGTTGGTGCCGGGCGCACCACCCCACGGGGTGCAGCTCGGCCGTCAGGATGTCGCGCCAGAAGTCAGCGCTGCGGTCGCCCCCGTGCCCAACGGGGCGCAGCAGCAGCAGCGGGCCGCAAGTCATCACCACCTCCGCTGGCCAGAACGTAGCGGGCGGCGCGCCACCGTTCGCCACCTCCAGAAGCATGCCGGCGCTGAGACTGCTCTGTAGGCTCCGCTCCACCTGTGGGGGGTGGCGGCGCGTCGTCATCATCACCGTCATAATCACCGTCATAATCACCACCGCCGCCACCTGGGGTTCGTTTTCTTAGCAATAGGCGCATCACCCCCTAGTGTGCAAGCTCAGCAGGACCCTCCTGAGAGTCTCGAGACTTAGGGAAGGATTTTACCAGGTAAGGCCCACTGAGCTATGAAGCTATTTTTCAGAAGTGACCTAACTATCGCAAATGATAGATTAACAAAGTGGATTATCAAAGTGGACATTTATCGCAGCCAAATACTCTAAACGCATGTTTATTCTAAATGTGGAGGGAAAAACCAGAGGACCCAGAGAAGGCGAGGTATTTAACATCTCGCCACCGTGGCGAGCAGTTAAAGTAATCATGGGCTGTCAAACTTAGAGCATTTATATTTCTTGTTATGTTTAATTATTTAGACATGTTTTAATTTCTACATAGTATTTACTAAAGACATTTAGTATATTCTCAATAACCGACCCATCGCCGGCGTGTGCACGCACGTGCAAGAAGCTGGTGTGTGGCGCAGCGACGGCTCCTATCTCGTCGAGGTACTCCTCCCAGCCGAACCAAGCCTCCTCCTCCTCCTCGCCCTCCTCACTGCAGCACACGCCTAGGCAAAGAAACAATAAGCTGGCACACAAAGGCCTAAAGTATCAACCAGCCAGCAACACAACAAACAGCGCTATCAGACGTGCGGAATAAGAGTTAACGAGATGCTTGAATCGAACAAGGTTATTACAGTAGTCCCTCGGTTAATAGTGACATCATTTACCGTTTTTTTGGTTAACGTTTCGCCTCCCATAGGACCCCATGGTTCGACTAACGTTAAAATGTTGATTAACGGTATGTTGACGTTAAATCCGAGTGCTCATTGGTGGGGCTGAGTGTGCCTCAGCTCGTCAGCGACGCCCATTTATAAACGTTTAGACTTCGAGACTGGCTTTGTTTACAGTGTTTTCTGTTTTGCCAGTGGAAACAGCTCTTTTGCAGACTTTTACCTATTTTTCAACTTATAAGTGAATTCGATTAACAGTTATTTCGGTTAACAGCAGTTTTCGTGGAAGGGATTAAAAACGCTAATCGAGGGACTACTGTATTATAATCGCCTGGGGAAAACAGAGAGGATGGGAGGGAATTCCGCAGTGGAGCAGTGGGAGGGAAGTATCAGAAAGACACGTCCTGTGACCTGCAGCAGTGTGGCAAGTGAATGGGTGGGTAAGTGGATGAGTGGGTGAGTTAGTTGTTATGACCTACAGCGTGGTGGTTGAACAGTGTGGAAGAGACAAAAACAGGCTGGTGGTAGACCGAGTCTTCAACATGGGTGGAAGAATTAACAAAATCATTGAATGGAAACAGTAACCATGGTAGCAACGATAGCAGAGTGATAAGGAGGTGACCGACAGCTGATGATTTTGATAAAGACAATGGTGCTGAAATAAACGCCTTGCCTACCTGACTCACTGGCATGGGCCGGGACCCACGTAGCAGTCTGAGACTCAGGATGGCCGTGCGACGCTTCTCTGGCTGCGGTGTCCGCCTCGCTCTCCATCGCGCGCGCTTCTCGGCTCCCTAGGCAGAGGGCATCACTTCTGCCCGGGCGCAGGCCTGGCTGAGTGAACAGAGAGCAGCAAACAGCATTGTTGGTTCCACAAAAGCTGCCAAGTATCACCCTCAAAGTGAAGCACACATGCACGCATAAAGACATAGACTAAAGACAAAGATCCCCCATATAGCCTTTAACAGACTGTTGGGACAAGTGTTGTTAGCGAGCACCTATGAAAGTCGGAACAGCACACGAGGGGGTTGGTGGCCAGCACCAGGCTCGACCGCCTTTGTCTCCCGAGTGGCAATGCTTACACACCACACCAGGTACTCATTTGATGGTTGAATCGACCTAGAGGAAGCCCAGGACCGGTTAAGATAGCCGTCACTGGTGTTGGTGCTTGTGAGCGGGAATTGAACTCGGGTCGCCACTAACCTATACCAGATTGCCTCCCACATATATACACAAAAAAGACCAAGATCCCCCATATAGCCTTTAACAGACTGTTGGGACAAGTGCTGTTAGCGAGCACCTATGAAAGTCGGCATGGCACACGAGGGGGTTGGTGGCCAGCACCAGGCTCGATCGCCTTTGTCTCCCGAGTGGTGATGTTTACACACCACACCCGGTACTCATTTGAGGCTGAGACGACATCGGGGAGGTCCAAGACCAGTTCAGATATTCGTCACTGGTGTTGGCCACGGGAGTCGAACTTGGGTTGCCGGGTTCGTAGTGTAGCACACTAACCGCTACACTACCGCTTACCACACATACGGATAAATGCACACGCAGACACACTTAAAACGGCCTCACCGAATCTCAAGACTCTGTTTCAGGAGGGTACTGCTCAGTGGTTTTGCAGTAGAGGGGTATAACAATTAAGTGACTCAGTCGCGACTCATTTTATTTTACATTTGGCAAATTTGGGCCACGACGCAGAAACGCAACAGCCTACTCTTTTTCAAATTGCCACGATTTTTAGTTGTTGTTTTACATCCATTGTGAAGCAGGTTGTGCGTATTTTTTTGACGGTTAATATGCCCAGAATATTAACCGGGGCCAGCCTGTCAGAATCGAACCATGTACCCACTGCAGCACTCCACGTGGCAGCCACACGGACACGTTTCACCTGCAGGAGGACGCCGTGTACAACTAGCCGTATACAACTAGCCGTGGCAATGCGTGATCCGTCTTTGTTTTATGGTCGTCAGGTTTCATCAATACGAACCACATCGTTTCATGACAGACATTACACAGATAAAAAATACTCATTAATGCAAATTAATTTTAAAAAGGTAAATCATATAGTTTCAAATGTTTTTCTTTTAAAAGTTTTAGCCAATTAAGGAATAAAAAAAGTGCAATATTAGGCATTAAAAGTGCCATCAATCCACAACATTGCACAACAAAAAACGCAGAATCGTTTAAAAATGGTGCAAAGCTTACTCCTCATTAAATTATCTAATGATGGCATGACATCTGTTGCTATGTTTGATTCTTTACATATATTTGGTGTTCGACAATATAATTTAATGAGATTATTCCGTTAGTGCGTCCTCAATTAGCACGGATGGTTACGTATGGTGCTAAAGAAGTTCAACATACACACAATAATTTGCAACATGCATGGCACGACATTTTCTATGCTTTAATGTTTTTTTCACGCTTCATCTTTGCCAATATACTGTATGTACAAATCTTATTTATAATATGGGCAACATTAAATAAAAGCGTCCTCAAATATCGTCAACATATAAAATAATTAGAGGTATGAAACATGGTCAATTATCAAACATATAGAAAGATAACGCATTGCAATATTGTCGAGATACGCCCCACATATGGTGCTCACACCACTGTCAAACGCAGATGCGTGTGCCCCCTCCCATATCGTCTCGTTCGCCAAGCCCTCTGACGCCTGCTGTTATGGAGTTTGCGTCTCTCTCTATACCCCCCGCGGTCGCGTGGATTGAGAATACAGTATACTAAATGACTTTAGTGAACACTTTGCAGAAATTTAAACATGTATACATAATCAAACATAGCAACAGATATAAATGCCCTAAGTTTGACAGGAGATGATTATTGTATAACTACACTCGAAAAATAGCTCGCCACGGCGGTGAGATGTTAACAACCTCGCCTGGTATACAGGAGGTCGTGAGTTCGATGCCAAACCTGTATATTTTTTGTTTGCATTTTCTCCCTGGATTCTTCTCCGGACCCTCCGATTTTTCCCTTCTCCACATTCAGAATCAACATCACACACTTTTAGACTATTTGGTTGCTATAAACGCCCACACGATGAGCTATCACGAGCGATGGCCAGGCTCGCTTCTGAGAAATTGCCATCAGGCTCAGTGGGCCTTACCTTGTAATACAAATAATATATATTAAAAAATAACAATTACAACCTTGCTCAACCCACACACATACACACGCGTGTCAATTTGTATACTGCAACGCTGATCTCGGGCCCCCTGTGGCCCCACAGATTGAACTCTGTAACGCGTGATGGGGGGCAGGGGGTCCAATGAAGCGGAGAGCTCCTCCTGTATCAACCCTGGAGGGGTCTCGCCAGTGAACAACGTTCGAGAATCGATGGGCGCTTTGTTTTCACCCTCCCTCCTCAACCTGTCGATGGAATCGCGGACACCACATAGGGCCCCAGCTCGGAGCCAGGGCCCCGGGCAGGGCCAGGCCGGGTCCGGCCTTCACTGGCCTCCACGCATTTACCATTACGAGCCCTTGCAATCCGCTATCGCCCTGGACGAGGTCCGGCGGTGACTTAAACAAGAGACGAAGTCACGGCGACTCTTCCCATTGTTTGCATTCCCTCAATTACGTGGAGGGGCAAAGCGAGCGAGGCAGAGCGCGTTATTCCATCAGACCGCGGCAACGTCTGCCGCTCATGACAACCACTGCCTTTGAATTGAGAATTGAGCAAGGCGCGTTAAACCACCGCCCCCGCAAGTCACGCAACACGACTCTCGCAACGCGATTCAGTTTGAAGAACAACAAATATAATCGGGGGGCTGGGTGTGTTTGGTTGTTAAAGCGCCGTCCCAGCGCCGTCGTTGCGTTTAACCGCGCGCTCACCCACCCCGCCTGCCTGCCCGGCTCGCTGCCTGTAGCAGCGGCAAGACGCCGCGTGATGGCGCCACGAGCGAGGTTCGTCTTCTTCACCCCGAGTCGTCTCCCACCGCCACCAAACCACCACCACCAAACCACGACAACCACCAAACCACCACCGCCACCAAACCACGACAACCACCAAACCACCACCACCAAACCACCGCCGGCGCCAACCGCCGGCGCCAACCGCCGCCTCGGGGCCCTCCGCGCGTTCACCGCTCGCGAGCCACGAGGCCCCGCGGGGAAACGGGCGGCGACTCCCGCGGGGGGAGCCACGGGACCGGTGGCCGCCTCCACGTCTCCAGCCCCACTGCCACTTCACGACGCCCCCCCCACCCCCGCGTGTAAAGCCTCGAGCGCAGCAGCGCTGCAGACTCACGAGCGCTCGCCCCATCCACGACTCGCTGACCCGAACCCAACGGGATCACGACTACCAAGCCTGGCCGCTTTGTTCCCGGACATGCGAACCATAACTCTTAAATACTGTGATTTACAAACAC
>CM025647.2:185152-197888 GCA_014621495.2 Entosphenus tridentatus
GCCGATGAACGAGACTCGTAGTAGTGGAATGGAATCCAAATGAGAGATCGCGCCCGCACGGATGATCGCTGCATCTCAATAAGACGAGTTCCCATGCAGGAATGAGATGGATTGTGCCACTGCAAGACTGAGGGGTCATGGCCATGTACAGAGGCCATCATCCCACGGTGGGCCCATTGTGGCCATTACTGATGACATGGGGCGGCACAGTCGTGGATAGAACATGGGTGATCCAGAGGAGGACTGAATATGGCAAATAACCAGAATGAAGAATAGACAGACCTGCAACCTGCAGTGCCCATGATGTGGCTATTCACAGGGAAGATATCAGCCTATCAAATGTCGAGAAGCCAGACTCGGAGTGAAGCACAATTCAGGGTGAGCCAAAAGGCTACAAGAAGTAAAATAACAAATAAATAAATATAAATCCACAGACAAGCGTGGGTTTCAACTGTGTTGAACCAGTTTTAACTTTGAGTCTCGTCCAACACGGCTTGTTAATGAAAGTGTTCACAGCAGCTGCCACTGATTCTTGATGGATGTGTGAGGGTCGCTGGCCGCAGAGATCTCTCCCTGCTGTATTCTGACTGCAGGGGTCCCGCCACTTCCCGACCCCTCGCTGTTGTGCGAACCGCCGCTGCTGCCGCTGGGCTCATCGCTCACGGGGCAGAGACTGTCGCCTGACGGTTCTCCTCCCTGGGTCGCCCCACCTCGGGTTCGCGAGAGAGGCATGGCTCGTCGCCGGCTCCCGTACGCCTATTAACGCTGCGTTGCCTCTCCTTCCATCAAAGGCGACACCTCCCCTCACACAGCCCTGCGCAGCACTCACACGCTGTGAGCGTACGTACACCCAGCACCGCGCGCGTTCACACTCTCGTCGAAACCACACGAGGCTACGATTAGTTATTAATGATTTATTACCGGCGTACTGTGAGCCACTATTGAGTCAGTAGTGATCGACAAGACATGCCTACACTATTGCCCAAGGGTCTGTACCCGATTTTTCTAATTCGATAGGCTCTAAGCGGATTGGTTTTTATACTAAGTCTCACCACTCTGTCTCTCACTCACAGTTAAACGCTCGTGTCGACTTGTCCTCACAGCGCGTCGACACGTCTCACGGACGTTCGAGTCGCTGGATTCCAGAGTTGACGGCACGGGAGCTGACTGGAGAAGAAGTCCTCTATGCTCCCCTCACCCCTCTCTTTATCCTCCTCACCTCACAGGGGGTCCCGCTCCGCTGGCCAATCAAAGTGCTTCACCTGTCCCCTGGCTGGCTTCGGGCGGTTCGAATCTGGTTAGCGCGACGGATTACGTCATCTTCTTGGTTCTTTCAGTAATCCCTGCAGTCACAAAAGCTTTAAATCGAAGGATTACGTCATCTCATCGATCAGTGGGGGCGGGGTCCCGTTTTCCGCCATCCGTTTGTGGATTGCGGACCCCTGCCTGTCTTGCCGATATGTGTGTGTGGGGGGGTGCGTTTCAACCGTGGTGGCTGGACGGCCCTCGCCGTGACCATACAATCTCAACCCGGGTCACAGCGCCGCGGTGCGAACCAGCATAAGGGGAGGTCGCCCAATTCCCTGGCCACAGGAAACCGTGAATATTATCCCTATGAGGGCTTTCGGGTAAAAACCTGCCGGTCAGGAGACCTCCCCTCGGAGCTCTAGGTCGGAAAATGTGTGAGGGTGTGTTTATGTGGGGGGCGGTGAGGGGGAAGCGGGGTCGGCCCCGTCGCTTGGTGGTGGCGAGGTCGTAGATGGGGCGCCCGCCGAGCGGCTTCACGGCGGCGGCATCACAGATGAACCACTGTCCCAAATTGAACTTGGGTTGCTGGCATCAGAGCGCAGTCTGCTGACAAGAAAGCACGTGCCCACAGAAACACGTTCGCGTGATGGCAGCTGCTTCCCCTATAGCAAGCCGTACGTTTTACCCTCAATATCCTTCCTTGGCCCCCCTTAGTTATTCATCGGATGGGGGTCCATGGTGCGTTTTCTGCTCCGTGTCTAATAATGGCAACTGCTCATGTCAATCCAACACCGTATCACGCGTCAACTGCGTTCAGAACGTGTGCGACCATCTCAGGCTCCACACGCTAACGTGCAGTCTCCAGGCACAACTCCCATCAGTCCACAGACTTTCTGAGGAATATTTACTCAGATCATGTCCCTACCCTGTCTCTCATGCCGCGTGGCAGCGTTGGCGATGGAGGTGGTGGCGAGGAGATGTTAGCTACCTCGCCTGGTATGTACGAGATCGTGGGTTCGATCCCGACCCTGACGGCCTGCTGTATATTTGGAGTTTTAGTCTCTCTCTCTCATCATCACGGTGGCTAGAAGATGTTAACTACCTCGCCTGGTATGCACGAGATCGTGGGATCGATCCCGACCCTGACGTCTGCTGCATATTTAGAGTTTTAGTCTCTCTCTCATCATCACGGTGGCTAGGAGATGTTAACTACCTCACCTGGTATGAAACGAGATCGTGAGTTCGATCCCGACCCTGACACCTGCATATTTGGAGTTTTAGTCTCTTTCTCTCATCATCACGGTGGCTAGGAGATGTTAACTACCTCGCCTGGTGTTCAGGAGGTCGTGGGTTCGATTCCGACCCTGACCCCTGCCACATATTTGGAGTTTGCGTGTTTCTCCCCGTGGTCGCGTGGACTTTTCTCCAGGTCCCCCGGGTTTTTCCCTCCACATATAGAACCAACACATGCGTTTCGAGTATTCGGTTGCTATAAATCTCCACGTGACAAGCCACTCCGTTGAGCTATCATTTGTGGCCAGGTCGTTTCTGAAAGTGACCTATAGAGTAGCTCAGTGGGCTCTACCTGGTGGAGGGGTTGTGTATAACGACCAATGCACCTCCTTGTTGATTCCAACGTCCCTTGGACGTGAACATCTGCCCGTCCGTTCCTCCCGCCAGCCAGCAAAACTTGTTTCAATAACCCTGTGCTGTACAGTACGATTCGTTTTACTTGAATGCACCCCCGTGGCTCCTGTCTGCCACGCACTGCGTACCGCCCATGTAATGGTCCACACACTGGTGGATGGTAACTGGTGATTACACTCACCATGTAATCACTCAGCCATGGTGTCAACTTGGTGTCTGTTGAACTTCTTTCGCACCGCACGTAGCCAACCGTGCCCATCGGAGGTGCGGGGGTGAGGATAACAACACTAAACACAAAAAGCATTTTTAAATAAATTTGTTTTTTAAAATGTGGATTTAAAATCCATTCGCATATATCATTCATATGCACCACGTACACGCGGCTGGTTGTTTGCACGTTCCCACGGAGCAAACAAAGCTGTATAGTGCAAATTCTTAGGGTCTTTCGTTAAAGCACGTGCAAATGATAAACAATCCAAATGAGACCGTAAGAACGAGACGAAGCCAGCCCGGATCGTGACACAGAAAGAGACACGGAGTGAGACAGACCACGACGAAGCTCACGACACAAAGGGCACGAAGAGACACCGAGAGAAAAAAACAGCGAGAGACAGACACGGCGAAGGGACTCAGAGGCAGCCAGACACACACAGAGACAGTCACGGACAAGAACAGAGACGCAGACATCGAATCCCATTGGGAGGTAGACACGGAGGAGACAATCAGGCAAGAAGGCAGTGGTTCTATTCAATCAACTCGGACAGTGATGGCGTCTTGGAATCGCTGAGCCATCCAGCTCTGTGTTTTGCAAGGCACACTCGCTCCTTTATCACCGAGTGTCTCCCGGGGCAAGGTGAAACATTTCGGAAGGGTGGAGAAACCCGAGCAACAATTTATCGCGACGCCCCCCCCCCCACCGCGAGGCCTCATTACGCGCGCCGTTGCGATGATCATCCGCCAGCAAATTGTGTGGGCGACCGTAGCGGGCGCTGTCCTCTGGTGGCCGCGTGCAGCAACTGCGGCTGCCTGCCCCGATGCGAGCGGCGGGGAGATCGCGAGGGCTGGGCTCGCTTCAGATGATGACCGAACCGTGGGAGCCTGCCGTTAAGAACGACGCACTTTAAGTTACGGTACCAGCTCGACCCGGCTTAGCATACGTCAATCTAGCAGATCTTAAATACAGATTGACACATTGTTTTAAACTTATATTTTCAAATAAAATATGCATTTAAAGATAGAGAATTGGAAAGATGTATGTTAAATAAATATATTAAAGATAGATGGAAGATAGACATACAAGATAATGTAATTAACTTTAAATACATCCTATGTATTGCCTCCATAGCGTCTTGCTGAGGTGTGTAGTGGTTGTAAAATGAAATCTTTCGGAAAATTTTAATCTGAAAAGATTCAAAACCTTGACAATTGCACTGAAGAAGGATTTGCGAATACTATATATAGCTAAAATGTCACTCTTCAAAAACAACATCATGGATATTTCCTCCATCATGTCTCGTCTTCGGAGCCGAAGCCGACGATCCAGGAACCAGAAGCCAGCTGAGTGTCAGACATCCTTCGCCTTTTTTATTTATAGATGTTGAAACTTTTTCGCACCCTACATAGCCAAACGTGCTCATCGGATGTGCGGGGGAAGGACAACAAACTAAACACAAAAAGCAGTTTTAAAGAAATTCATTTTCAGTCTAGATTTAAAAGTGCATAGCTCTCAGTCACGTCCTAATATCGGAAGGAAGAGCATTCCAGACGGCCGTAGAAGAGCATCTGAAAGCGCGCGATGCGATGGACCTTCTTTGTTCGATGGCCAGCCAGAAGCCGCTGCGAGGATGACCGGAGTTCGCGCGATGATGGTTTACGCTCATTGACGAGATCAGCGAGGTATCGCGGTTCATTTGTGGCAAGCACTTTGTGCGTAACGAGTGCCGACCTGATAACAATGTGTTCGTTCAGCAACCGGAGGCCCAAGCAGCTCGGCAAGTGCCAGACGGGCATGGCTGGGATCTTGCGGTGCCCGTCACGACACATGCCGGAGAATGTTGCAGGGGCGATGACACAGAGCGAGGAGACGTTATCATCTCCCGCCCGGTCTGCACCAACAACGGTGGTTCTTCATTGCAAGCCCCACCGACAACACACGAGTGACAACACTTCCCCATCGTCATCATCATCATCATCGGCGTGCTGCTGTCAAAACCCCGCAATGGTTTCAAGTGTGTGGCGGCCCTCACACTGCTGATGATGTCTTATCGGCCAAAGTGCCCCCCCCCCACCGCTCTGAAAATGAGCGAAGGACGCTGCGCGACAGCCGAAGCGAAGCCGCCTCCACTGAAAGCAAAGTGACACACCGTGGACACGTCCACCTTTATTCACGTGAAAGAAAATACAGTCGATCGTCCATCGATAATTATCGATGGGGGCGTCGGATTTTCAAAGACGCCGGATAATTACTGCATCATTATTTTAAATGGCTTATTTTTGCACATTCTGATATAACGCTGTTTTTAGCTGTTGCGTTTTTTTGTGCTTTACGTTTGTTTACTATTTGAAATTACCATAAATAAACGTACTAATAGACACAAATAAACATCCTTCTGTAATACGTTACCATATTTAGTGTACCATACCACTCCAATGTCGAAGACTCTGCATGGGGTGATGTACGGAGTACTACGCTCTTGTTTCAACACAACCATGATTCACGTGTGTTTGCATGCCTGTCAACCCACGCGGTGTACCCGTATTCTTGTGCAGGGAAATTGAGTTTCCAGGTCCATACGGCGTACAGACGTTTCAATGCGGGCAAAAAAAACGATTTGTTTGTGTTTCTCCCTCGTGATGGGACTTTGTTGGATGAACGTTGAGATTATAAAGGGCACGGGGTGACCAATACGGTTGGAATTGGTCTGAAATAAGGTATGGGCACTGATAAGGAGTTGACAGATTTGTGTTTGACGATCGCCGGACTGGTTACAGCCTTCGGTGCGGTTTTGCTGGATCGTCCCGGGACCGCCGGATCAATGTTGGAAGCTGCCGGATAATCGATGATCAGCTGGAGTATGAAAATGTCCCATTTGCGTTAATGTCCAGGGTAGGGCGCTCTCGACATTCTGTGAACGCTCCCGCGCGCGCCTGCACTCGAACTGAGCGACTGAACTACGGCACAAACACCTACAACACAGCGCTGAATCTCCCTCACACCACGACAGCAGGCGCCATTCGCCACTGAGCGGCGGTGACGTCACCACGGCGCTTGTGCCAGGCTAGGTGCACTTTTGAGGCCACGTGAAGTGTCGAACGCAGATTCCTCAACTGTGCCCCCTACTGTGCCAACTTGCTGTGTTTGAGCCGCCCGGTGCTCCACTCGTTGTTGTGAGCATCGCTCCTCCGCTTTCCATTGTTGTTGGAGGGCGACTGCCTTCAGCTGCCCAGTAGCGTCCTTCACGAGCTTCCTTCACAAAGGCCGATCTTGATACCGCTGGTATCAGTCCACGCAGATCCACATCCTCCCGTACCGCATCACTCCATCTCTTCTCCAGCCCATGTCGTGCCCGTTTAGCCCCCTCTATCCGGCGAAACAGAAGCTGCTTGGTCATGCGGTGGCTACTTGACCCAGCCAACGCAGCCTCGCCTGCTGGAGGAGCTCACGAATGGGACTGTCTTCAAGGATATATGAGCTCCTCACAATCCAGTCTGTTTAAACCCAGGATGGATCGTCGGCAGGGCCAGCCTGAATGTGTCAAACCGGCGCAGATATTCCTTTAGAAAGGTCCACGTTTCATAAGCATAAACGGAGGGCAGAACTGTTGCCGAGAAGACCCGCAGCTTCGTAGGGAGCGATAGACCAGACAGCTCACAGCGTTACACAACCATATAAATGATAATGCTGCTCGACTGATTCGGAGTGATACCTCTGCTGCTAAAGCGGAGCTGGTCATAAGCTCACTGCCCAGGTAGGGAAACTTCTCCACACTTTCCACAACTGACCCATCACTCATGCAGAGTGGGGGGAGGGGAGCATTCGATGACGTAAACTACCCAGGCAGGTGATTTGTTTTTGTGGAGTTGAGGGTAAGGCCTCATCTCTTAGTAGCACACTCCAAGATCAGCAGTAGCGTATTCAACTCCTCAGAGTGGGCAGTAATTACCAGATCATCTGCATACATACCATGGTTGAGCAATAGGGAGCCATCCCTTGACTTAACCCGAGCATCATCAGCCTCCCATTGGATCTATACCAGATGGAAATGCTACGGGTACATCTGTAGAGATGGTGCGTGGACTAGCAGCCACAAGTGGTAACTACGGGTGTGGAGACAGTATAGGAGACGAGTGGTAACAACAGAGACAGTATATACGACTAGCGGCCACAAGGGGGAATAACCAGGCCAGGGAACAAAGACGAGAACGATCTGGGAGCTTCAGGAACCTGCGAGAGAGTTCGAGAAGATGGGCGTGTCCAGGGGCGGAGGCATGGGCCACGCTGGGGGATAAAAGGGGGCGAGAAGTGGGGTTCTGGGCTGCCGTGGGAATTGGGGTCAACGCTGTCGTCGCTGCCATCGCTGTTGTGGTGCCACGACCGTGGAGCAACTCTGCAAGCGCCGCGATGCCCTCCCGGCCCCTGCATTAAAACACACACCCACACGCAGCACACCCACGTAGTGTCCTGGCGGGGGATTGCCTGGCACATCGGGTTTTAATCTGAAGGGCCCCTAGAGGGAAAGTCCCACGGTTTCCCGGTGCCAGGAGATTGGCCGACTCTCGCAGGGCAGGTGACATTGCGATGTCCCTAAAATTGGTTTAAAATTGTATGGGCGCAGAAAGAAAAGGTTCCCTGGGCCAACCGCAATGAGGTACAACTCGGGGGGGGGGGGACGAAGAACGGAGGATGGAACCCTGAGCAAGAAGGGCACAAAACAAAGGGACAATGGGGGGCCGCCGCCACCCGCCAGTCACAGGGAAAGGGACGGCGGCGAGGGTAAGCGCATGATTGACTGTGCGGTACAATGGCACCCTGGGCCTTTGAAGTTAAGGATATAAAAAGAGTAGCCCGGGACGATTTTAGTCAGTTGTCAACCTCCGGGCCGTCAAGACCCACTCCCTGCCGTCCTGCCTCCTCGTGCCACTCGCAGCATCTGTGTGATGCCAGCGAGTGCTGTTACGAGGCAGTGATAGGTGAGGTTTTCGCTCGTCCTTCTCCCGACGACTCTCACAGCATCCGTGCTACGCCATGAGTACAGCTACAAGGTACGTGGTAGGACGTTTGAGTGACTGGGTTCGTAGGCAGTCAGGCTAAGCTCTTCTCGCAAGGTATTCCCCCTCCAGGTAGTGTGTATTTGCGCCGTTAATTAACGTTAGTACTAACGTACTCTGTACTGCGCGGGGGGAAGGTGGCGCGAGAGAGTGAGCGTTGAGCTGCAGCGTGTGCGCACGTGCTGAGAGGAGATCGCTGCAGGCGTGGGTGCGGTCGTGCGGTGGTGCGCCGCATTAGGGTGAGTGATGGTGTGCGCGGGAGAGCGAGCGCAGGGCTGGAACCCCGGCGTGGTGTTGGTAATTTGAGGGGGTGTGTGAGGCGCGCGTGTATTAAAACATACACGGCCGCCGACGCTCGCGCGTGTTTCAGCAGCGGCAATAGCATTAACGGCGAGGCGCGCACAAATTCGCGCAGCCCTTTAGCGCTAGCCTTTGTGTACAAGCGGGCGAGGGCTTAACCCCCCAGAGGTGCGCGTGCATATTCATACCGCCGTTTTAAGTGCTCGTCTTTGTGTGCAAGCGGATTAGGGCTTAACCGCGCATATTCATATCACCATTTTCTTTACCGCTAGCCTTTGTGTAAAACGAGCGCCTGCAGGGGCGCGCATGGTTACGCGCGTGTGTGGGAAATATGCGCCTGCAGGGGCGTGCGCGTGCACGCCACCGCGTTCGCTTTTGTGGTGGTGTACGTGGGCGTGTGCGAGATAACCCCGGGCGGTGGTGAGCCAGCCAATTAGCGATGTCCCTCAGAGAGGGCGCTGGCACGGTGAGGCTGATCACCCGATGGGCAGAGGCGGCCGACGAGGAGGAGGGGCGAGTGGAGGAGACGGGCGTCGGCCCCCACACTGTCGTTGTTACGTCGTCAGTCGTCGTTATGTGCTCAAGTCGTCTCTGTGTGTATACAAATAAATAAACCCTATACAGTCCGTGTCTCCGAAGTCATTACACACCCATGGAATGCTTCTCGAATTTCATGGTCAAAGAAGATGTTAAAGAGTGTAGGGGCCAGAGGACGTCCCGGTCGCACCACAAGGTGAACAGAAATTAGCTCCGACCCCCAGCCATGCAGATTTATCCGGGCCTGCCCACCATCATGAAGGTCCTTAATGATTGTGAGCAGATTGTCTAGGGCTGAGAAAATACGAATAATAATCCAGAGCTGCAAGCCTCTCTTCAGCTTGTCTGGCAAGGCGATGTTGAATAATTGTTACCAGGACCTTTCCCGGCACACTGAGGAGGGAGATTCCACGGGAGTTGTTACAATCAGTGCGGTTTCCCTATTAAAAATAGGGACCACCAGGGCATCCTTCCAATCCTGCGGAACCTGCCCTTAGACAAGACAGTTGTGATGATGGCACAAAACGCAGTCTGCACACAAACACCACCCTCCCTCAGCAGTTCGCCAACTACACGGTCTGAAGCTCCGGATCTCCCTTCGTACTTCTTGAACAGATGGCACATCAGCCAACCACTCACAGGGAGTGGATACTTCCTCCAATATTTCAGTCACGGCAGCCCTAGCAGGGTCAATCCAAGATTAAGGTCAAAACAGATCCACTAGCAAGCACACACACACACTAAAGTCCACACACCTATTGTCGTCTACACATATCCTTAACACAACGACAAAAATCTCCCGTATAGCCTTAAAAGACTGTTGGGGCAGGTACTCTTCACGAGGACTTTTGAAGGCCGGCACGCCACGGCACACGAGGGGGTGGGTGGCCAACACCACCTTTGTCTCCGGAGTAACGATGTTTTAAACACCGCACTCATTTCAGGCTGAGTTGACGTAGGGGAGGCCCAGGACCGGTTCAGATAATTGTCACCGGTGTTGGCCATGAGCGGGAATCGAACTCGTGTCGCCAGGTTAGTAGCGCAGCGCGATAACCGCTCCTGACACGCAATATAGTCTACATACAGTACCGTAGTCCACGCACACCATAATCCACACACATAGTTCACAAACTATAGTCCACACACACAAACACTGGCCGACGCTGTGACACTGCAATGGGAACCTGAGTGGTACAAAGGCAACCACCTCTGTACACGAGCCGCCGCCGCTGCCACCGCGGAGCAACCTGTGATGTGTTTGTAAATGCGATGTTAATGCGGGAACATAAAACGATGGAAATGAGAGAGGAAATTGCTCGCCTCGCGCCGCGTGAATGGGGCTGAGAGCGTCCGCGCTGATTGTTGCGGAGCGCGGGATGAAGAGCGGCGCAGGCAACTCGCACCTGAGCCCCAGCTCAGCTCCGCTCCTCCCCCCCACACAAAGAGGGCAGTGGGGAAGGGGGAATTCACTCCTTGACTGGGAGGTGGGGGCGGTGGGCGCGCTGCGAACTCTCCGTGTGATGCCCGGGGACGGTGACACGTGACCTGACCCAAACGCAGGATTCTTCATTGCATGGCTCGCGGGTCATTTCACCTTTAATTAACCCTTGAAGTTAAAAACCTCTTTTGCGAGGGGGACCTGGCAAGAAGTCACTGGCGGCCCCCCGGTGGCCTTTAGTGCGGCCCCTCGACGATAAACAAAGAGTGAGACCCCCCCCCATCATCGTGCTGCTATCAACCCCACAATGGTTCCATTGAGTGGCGGCCCTCACTCGCAC
Organism: Entosphenus tridentatus; assembly: GCA_014621495.2. NCBI lineage: Eukaryota > Metazoa > Chordata > Hyperoartia > Petromyzontiformes > Petromyzontidae > Entosphenus > Entosphenus tridentatus. Next base: position 195,931 of record CM025647.2, read on the forward strand.
CGATGATGTATTATCGGCGAAAGTGCCCCCCCCCCTCGGAACATGAGGGAAGACCGCGGTCCTAAATCGACGCTGGCAGTTGATTAACAATGCGGGTGTATTCAGATTTTTTAAAATTATTATTATTAGGCTCCAGCAAAACTACGCGTCGTCTGTTTCACATGGGGACGTTAAAGATGCCGTGACGTCCTTCGCAAGAGTAGCCCATTGTGTGCCGGCGTCACCGTCCAAGTTTTCGAAATTTCGCTCCCCTTACCTCCCCACCCGCTCAACTGGCAAACCCCAGAGCTTGGGCAATTGTTGTTAACGCCAACTCCTGGCCGCCTCCCAAATTATCCACGGTATTCCTGCCCGAACGAGCTGGAGGTAGCGACTGTGGCTTTCCATCTCGTCAAGCCACCGTTGCGATGTCTCGTGATGCCGCGAGTGAATTGACAAATACGCAGGCGAAGGGCTAGCGTGGGATGATGGTGAGCAGTGCTGAGCCTGAGTGTGAGCCAGGGGGGCGCACGGGGGCGAAAAAGGGGGGGGGGGGGGGTAGCCGGTATGTGGCAGCGTTATGCGACACATAGGGGCTCAGTAGGCGACAAGAGGAGGGGCCGATTCGACAGAAAAACAAATAACAAAATGTTTTAAAAAATGAGAACAATATATATAGTCGGACTCAGATTGTAAATGGGGTGGATTTTCTCTACAATACACCGGTGTGCTGTACTAGTGTAATGGGTTCAACTGAGTCGCAGACGTAGACTTGGAGGCAACACATGTATTCAACTCCAACACACGGGGTAACTTCCCCTTAACAGAGTAACAACCTATGGTGGTGACCACCAGGCTAACTACACTAGTAACAGAGTAACAACCTATGGTGGTGACCACCAGGCTAACTACACTAGTTACAACGTAACTGCTACTACGGACCGGGACCACAGCTCTGGTCCGGGTCCACGTGTTGGAGACTCATTGAACGGAGAACGTAGAAGGTAGACGAAGGTTTCTTCCAGGATGAACAACAACCCTGGTCCCTCTGGGGACCCGTCTTCGATTCTCTGCGGCGTGGCTGGCTCCGCCCTTGGCCACGGCCACCTTCCAGAATCCTCGGGAAGGATCTGGGTCCCAATCACGTGACCACCCCTAGCCCCCACTTTGAGCGCCTTTGTAGACTTAACTGGTCACGTGTCTTCTCGGGTCAACCAGAGTGCCAAGGCTTCGAGTAACCTCATCCTTCGGCCGCACCGACACACCCTGTCCTGTAGGGGCTGGCACTGCACGCCAAGCGTGGTGCCATCCAGCGCTCACCGGGACCCTCTAGGACCAGCACTGCACACTGACATCCTGTGATGTCACTACACTAGTAACGAATTGGTACGTTATGTTTACGTGACAACCCTTACTAGTTGGCTGTGTCGGGTGGTGGCGGGATCAACGACACATTTATATATTTGCGAGATCTAACCCAAAAAAAACTCTATTATGGATATATAGTTATAGCCTTGACGGTATTGTATATGGGCTAAAAACTATCCGTAGTTATTTCAGTAAAAGTGAGTCGGGAGAAAAGAGGCGGGCCTCAGTTGTATCTGGCATAGACCCCCTCCCCGTTGAAATAAATCGTTGCACCCCTGTTTTTAACGACAGACGCCGCGGTGGCTAGGAAATGTTAATTTACTCGCCGATATGCAGGAGGTCGTGGGTTCGATCCCGACCTGACGCCTGTTGTATATTTGGAGTTTTCGTGTCTCTTTGTCATCATCATCCCAGTGGCAAGGAGATGTTAACTCTCTTGCCTGATGTGCAGGAGGTCGTGGGTTTGATCCTGACCCTGACTCATGCTGCGTCTCTCTCTCCCTGTGATCGTGTGGATTTTTCTCCGGGTCATGTGGTTTTTCTCTACACATTTAGAATCGACGTGCGTTTTAGAGTATTTGGCTACATTCTAGATTGGGTGGCCGGAGGGA
>CM025647.2:207888-224928 GCA_014621495.2 Entosphenus tridentatus
TCCACACACACACACCATAGTCCACCCACACGCACCATAGTCCACCCACACGCACCATAGTCCACCCACACGCACCATAGTCCACCCACACGCACCATAGTCCACACACACGCACAATAGTCCACCCACGCACACCATAGTCCACCCACACGCACCATAATCCACACACACGCACCATAGTCCACCCACGCACACCATAGTCCACCCACACACAATATAGTCCACCCACACACACTATAGTCCACCCACACGGCCAATCCAAGCCGCCGGCTGTGGGTGACGCTAAGATACCCATTGATACACAGGGGATACAATGGGGTACACGCTCCACTCACACTCGCAAAGGGGATACAATGGGGTACACGCTCCACACACTCACACAGGGGGATACAATGGGGTAACGCTCCACTCACACTCACAAAGGGGATACAATGGGGTGCACGCTCCACACACTCACACAGGGGAATACAATGGGGTAACGCTCCACGCTCGACTCGCCGTGTGCTCTCCTATACAGGGGGCTTCAAAACAATGCAAGCACTTCTGAGAATTTGCAACAACACCACAGAAAATGTGCTGCCTCCGGGCTCTGGAGGCCACCTGGAGAAGATTCCACGCGCGTGTTGACAAGGAATGGCGAACAAGTGGAGACTTTTTGACGTTTTTAAACTATTAACGTACATTTGTTATTACGTTGCTGCTGCTGCTGAGCAGGGTGGTGACTGCGCGGTGGTAACGCTTGCGCCTCACAGCGAGAAGGCCCCGGGTTCAATTCTCGACTCGGGCGCCCTTTCCGCGTGGAGTTTGCATGTTCTCCCACCCCTGTCCCCCCGCATGCGTTTCCTCCAGCTTTTCTGGTTTCCTACTCTTGTAGCTAAAAATGACCGAACAAAGTGGAACCGGCACAAGTCAAAACATCCCAATGCGGCAAAATCACCTGAATACTACTCGATCGGGATTAGGTACAGCAACGTCAACCCCCCATACTGTATAAAATCTCCGCTTCACGATGACCGATCTTCTTCACAATGGACATAAACAAAAACAAAAAATCACAGCAATCTGACAAAGAGTTCAGATTGCTGTGATTTTGGCCAAAATTTGCCGAAAAAATTACTCGCGAGTTGTGTGGGAAACACATGGCGGTCCTTAAACCCCTCTACTGCAAAACCACTTAACAGGACTCAGTTCAGTGGGGCTCTCCAGGGTGAACAAGCGTTGTGAGCAGCTGTGCAACGCCGAGCGGTGCCGCCTCTGCTCCCTCCAGGGCTGCGGCCTCGGCAGCCTGCACGCTCGCCTGGCCCAGCTGCAGAGCGAGAGGAGGGCCCACCTTATGCGCCTCCAGCAACCACAACGTGCTGCCCGTGCCGAGCCCGCGGCGGGCCCAAGCCCTCCGGGAGCTCAGGGCAGCGTCTTGGAGTCCGCGTCGTCTCATCCTGGCGAGCTCGGCGATGGCGACGAGAACCACGGCGGTGTTGGCGTGGCGCTCGCAGGCAGCTGGGAAAACCCGGCGATGACTTTCAAAAGGGAGGAAGTTGAGTTTTGGCCGTCGCAAACGCAGACCGAAATCGATGGTGCGGAGGAGGATGCGAGCTGGGAATTTACTTGGAATCCCGCGTCCACCAGGGCGGCACCTGCACGATGGCGCGACTTGAATCTGCAGCGGCGTGACCCGTCAGCAGGAGGAGAGCTGCTAGGTGACATCCCCGCGGAGAGTGGGAGGCCGACAGGTGACACGATCGAGACCGGAGCAAGGGGCGGCGGGGGACCCTCGCGTCCAACCGCCGCACGCAAATTAATCGCTAGCATCTTTGGAGCCATGTTCGAGGACTGCGGCTCGGGGGAAGGCGCAGCGGAGAACAGCGCCGACGTCGGGCTCGGCCGCTCGTCGTTTCGTGCGAACTCCAGCGGCGGCGACGTCCTGCGGGAGTACTCGCTGGCGGCGGACCGGGCGATCGACTGGGCGGCGAGCGTGCGGGCGCTCCACCGCAACCAGCACCTGCGCGACGCGCTCGCCTACCGCGCCCTGCTCGCGCTGCGGGAGCTCGCGTCTCGCCGGGCCCTGGCCGAGGCGCTGTCTCTGCCGACCCCGGGGGCGGCCGCTGCCACCGCCATGGGGTCCGACTACTTTCACGTGGCGTGGTCGGTCTCGCCGCACTTTGCCCGCTGCGCCGAAGCGTGTTACCCGGGAGGCCGCGACTCGGCCGCGGGCGTGGAGCGGGAGCCTCGCGAGCGGTCTCGCGACTGCGGAAGCGCCGGGCCGCGTGGAGAGGACATCCTTCTGGCCATCTTGAGTGGCCGCAACTGCAGCTGCTCGCCGGACGAAGAGGAGGAGGAGCGTCCGCCCGGCCGAGTGGAGCCGGCCCTGCTGCCCGTGGCGGCGCTGGAGCGCTGTCTCGTGCGGCGGGCGGCTGCCTCCCTCGGGAACATGCGGCGCGATGTCCTGTCAGGCCTCAGCCTGGTGAGCGCCCCCCGCACCGCGCTCCCTTCCCGCGTACATTTAACTTCTTTCGCACCGTACCACGGGCACGTTGGGGACGCTTAACGATCGCGCTGTCGGTAGAGCGCTTTGCGATCCGCCGGCGCATCTCGCCGCTGCGGCGATAACCCCGTGACGCGGTCTGCGTCTCCCTCACCCCACCGCAACCCCTCTGCCGCAGCTGCTGGTGCTGGCGCTGGCGTCGTGCGCGGCACACGCGCTCGCGCTCTCCTCGTTCGCGCGCGTGACCGCGTGGCTGTGCGCGCGAGCGCGCCGCCTTTCGGGCCGCACGCACCGGCTGCGCGCTGAGCGAGCGCGTGCCGAGGAGCTCCTGCACGAGATGCTGCCCCGCGCCGTCGCCGCCCAGCTACGCGCCAGCCACCACGTGCAGGCAGAGAGCTTCGACAAGGCACGTCACGCCACACTACACCGTGCCACACCGCTCCACATGACACCGCGCTATAGCCGTGTCACACCATACCGTTCCAGGCCGCACCATACTACACCGTGCCACACCACACTACGCCACGCCACACCACACCGAGCCAGTTCGTGCCTGGCACGCGAGCTGATTTCACGGCTCCGTGGTGGCACAGACTCTCGGGGGAGCGCGTTCCCCTCCCTACCAGGCCCCGACTGCCAACAGTTAACACTATCTCTGCTGTCGATGCTTCGTGAAGCAGACCACCAGTGCCAGATCGGTTGATTGCTCGTGGAGTATTTTGGGTGGGGGGAGAAATTTCCAGAGCTCTGACCCTGACTAAAATTATTCTGTACCAACGCACTGCAGAGAGTCAAGGTGCAACGGCACCTGCATTAAATACATAAACAATAACGAAACGTTATGCTGGGGTCTGCGCTGAGTTTAGCCGAAATCCAACTGCGAACGGTAAGTATATTAGAATATTTCGATTTAAAGCTGTCGTGACTGCCGGGATTCATCTTCTTGGTTCTTTCGGTAAAGTCACGTAGAAGGGAAGTAATAAAATAATAAATAATTAAATCCTTATAAAATAATTATTACTTCCTTTCTACGTGACTTTACCAAAAGAACCAAGAAGATATATTAGAATATGTTTTACCCTTTCTGGCAATAAAACAGTTGTGTTCAGATGTTAAAACACCAAATTGAAACATTTTGCAAAGGAATCATGTCTGCATTAACCACACATAATTGTGGCGAACATGCAAACAAAAAAGAACATGCTCTGGTAGTATATGTGTAGTGAGCGACTTCCGACGCACTTCTAGTAGAAGGCTTATTATTTATTAAGGGCACACAGGGCAATACACTTCGTAACGCGGCTACACCCAGGCTGTCCAAACACGCAGCCCATCTCCATCCTGCGTAGCTACGCTGGCTGGTTGACGAGCGCAGCAGCGGCGACGGAGCTGCTCTTGCAGAAGAACAGCCACGTGGTCGAAGACGAAGAGAGGACGATGCCAGAGATGCAACCAGGACCCAGACCCCACACTAATAGCCTCGAAGTTTAGCGCGGTCGACTACGTACGGCGCAAGAGCAGCTCAACGATGAGTGGTGCACAAAGCGTTTCAAGATCCGATCCACAGCAAGCGGAGCGATGGGCTTCAGGGCAGTGGGCCCGGTGGCGAACGATCACCTGGGCTCCATTCCCGACTCGGGCGCCTGTCCGTTTGGGGAGTCTGTACCTTCTCTCCCTAGTTCTTGCACGGATTTGAGCGGCTGTGTTGAAGTCGCCTGGCGAATGAGCTTCATAAGCAACCTCCTGCATATTCACCCGCATGTGGCCGCGGCTCATAACCGTCGGCAGCAGCGCCATCAAGTAGCAGCCTTGGGCAGCTGCATCAGCAAATTGTCTAATTAATTAGTAGCAGCAGCATCCGCGGAATCGAAACGAATTAATGACAAGTTACATCATCGATAGGAGCTGCAGCACATGATCATAGCCACCGTGGGAGGCGCAGGGTGCAGTAGGGTCTGTAGTTCTCTCTCTCTACCTGTTACTGCATGGGGTTCCTCCGGGTGCTTGGGCTTCCTCCCATAGCTAAAATGACATCAACAAACAACATCGCAATGCTGAACAATCACACGGCAAGCAGCAGCGGCGGCAGCAGCAACATCGCCCCCCGATGCTATTACCTCGGTGAAACAACGCTGTGTGACGCCGTCGACGACGCGAACGGTACCCCCCATCCGCCATTCCCGCGCAGGTGACCATCTTCTTCTCGGACGTGGTGCGATTCACGGAGATTGCGGCGCGCTGCTCGCCGCTGCAGGTCGTTGAGCTACTCAACGCGCTCTACATGTGCTTCGACAGGCGCATCGAGGCCTACGATGTCTACAAGGTAGTGCCGCCACCACGCGCAACGACGCTCCTCACTTCGCTTTCTTGATTTATCTTTTTTTTTTTTACGGTCGATCATTGATTATTATTCGGCGGATTTTGGCGCATCCTTTGATGATGTATTTTTAGGTGTTCTTAAATGGGTTTTTGTTTCAGTGCTTGAAATATATTTACTCCATGAAATTGGCATAAATATACATACAAATAGACAAAAATGTACATCCTACTTTAAAAAAGTATTTACTGCACCGTACTTACCACTCCAATCTCGAAGACTCTGCATGGAGTGATGTATATAGACATGCAGTATTTTCATTGTTTAAGTTTTATGTAGTGTATAATGTACTGTATATAATATTTGTGGTGCCGATAGCCTTTAGAGCGGTTTTGCCGAATCGGCCCCGAGACTGCCGGATAATCGATGATAATCGATAATCAACTTGTATTTTTATTGAAGCAATGTGCGGACCCCATCACATCACGTTGTGACGCACATGTGCACACCCCTGTCAACATGAGCTAAACCAATTATGATAGAAAGATGGGGGGGCTGATTTATTGTTGTTTTTTTATTTTTCCACTCGTTTCACCCCGGAAATCCTCACTGGCCGAGTCTCAAGACTCACGTCGTTCAGGAGGGTCCTGCCAAGCTCTCGCTTGAGGGCGGCGATGTTGCCCATTGCTGCTGCCGTGTGCAATCCCAATCGAGGCAGAACTTTTGCAGCCGTGGGATGTTTGGTCAAATGCCAGGGTCCGCTGTATGTGTGTGGGTTTAGCTGTGGGCGAAGACCGGAAAACCCGGAGGGATCCCGTGCAGAACAGGTGGAGGATATAAACTCCAGGTGGAAGGTCCGGAATCGAACCCAGGTGTTTCCTGCTGCGAGGCGCGAGCATTGCCCCCTGCATTACCTCCCTCTGACAGGACAAAACACGTTTTGTCTTGTCCTGAGAAACAAGTTTCTCTGGAACACGCTCTTCGCATCGATTAAATGAAGACGACGGTGAAATACCGAGGCATTAACTTCATCGGTGGTGGCTTGACACTTGTATTTCCATGGAGTGCTGCAGATCTTTTTTTTATAAATAGAGGGCCACTTTGAAAAACGTTCCACTGACAATGTCGCGACTGCGCTGTCCGAGAGCCCCGTCCTGCCCAGAGACACGGCAACACTGGTAGCAGAGCAATATGCGCGGTCACTGTGGAGCGACGTTGCCAGGTCGACGTCGTGGGGGTTTAACCTGACGGTGACCCTTTAGCGGGCGCAAACAAAGACGGCCACTGTGCCCCATCACGCAATGCTTCACGCTGTGCCCACCACGCTCTCTTCGCTGTGCCCATCGCCCTCTCTCCGCTGTGCCCACCACCCTCCGCTGTGCCCACCGCCTGCTCTCGGCTGTGCCCACCCACCGTCCTCACTCCGCTGAGCCCTATCACGCGATGCTTCATGCTGTGCCCACGCCGAGAGCTTTGCTTGGCTAAAATAAACGCGAGTTAAAATTTGCAAACGTTTCAATTGCTAGTGAGAACGGTATGTTGGGTAATGCCAACAGTGGTAGTTAAGCTTGGTGACCCACCTTTTGTGACTGAACTACGACTTGTCAAAATGATTGCTGAGGGCAACGCTACATTTTTCCGTGTGTTTTCTTGTTTTTATTCGGGAAGAATATTTAAAGGTGATGCCACTCTTTGGGCTGACTTGGGCAGCTCGAGTATCGTGTATGCACTAAAACTTCTGACGATCTCCAACTCCACATGGGGGTTGGGGGAAAAAAATCGCATTTTTCACAATAATTATGTATTTTCCCCATCATTTGCAACCCCCGGTCAGAAGATATTGGTGGTGGTGGTGCGTCAACATCGGTTCTCGTGATGTGGAAGCAGACAGAAGACGAATGCTTATAGGAGCGGCCTAACACGAAGCTTTATAGTCTGTTGCCATATAGCAACACCCAGCCTGATGACGATCGGCTGGCTCCGTGTTCCAAAAACAGCTTCGACTCCTTGTGCCCTAGGCTTGGTTGGACAGTTCCTCGACTCAACGGACCCAAATCCCAACGGTCAATGTTAACCTTTTTTAGTTGACTGAATAAACCTTCGAAGCACATCAAACTTGGTGACAGGGTCAATTAAAGACCGATAAAAACAGATTTGCTGATTCATATGTTGATTTTAGTTGGTTTTATGAGGACCGGTTGTGTTATGCTGCACCGATGTACTGCCGATACGTCCAAATAGACCTCGGAATTCAAGAGAGAACTGAAGGTTGCTCGGCCCAGCTCACTCGCACATCAATTGCCAAAGTAAAAAAAAAGTCCACTGGTAACAAATAACATAACTTGACAAAGTTGACATTAAGATTGACAACAATATCGGCAATGAATGACCAAAGACAATAGTCGTTAAAAACATACATTCAATTCCCTCGGCACCGAGTGACGCCGTCACGTTGCGGCCGTGCTGCATTGGTGGGTGGGGGGGGTCGTTCTGGCAGCCGATTGGTCGGTGCGGTGGGTGGCGATGATGTCACCCCTAGCACCCGCTAGCATGCCCACAGCGTTGCCACCACGTGGCTGCCGCGGTCTCCCTCTTGCGGCCGAGGGCAGGAGGAAGCCTCCGCCGTGGACCCATTGACGAGCGCCCCCCCGCCTACACCCCCCCCCCACCCTGTGTGTGCCGCCGAGGTGGAGACGATTGGAGATGCGTACATGGTGGCGAGCGGGCTGCCCGAGAGGAACGGCGACGTCCACGCGCACGAGATCGCACGCATGGCCCTCGACCTGGTGGCGGCCGTGCGGCAGGTGAACACGGACGGCCTGCGACTCAATGGCACGCTGCAGCCACTACAGCTGCGTGCGGGCATCCACACCGGTACGCACTCGCACACGCCAGTACGCACCCACGCACTCGCATGCACCGGTGTGCACGCACACCAGTACTCATGCACTCACACAACCACCGATACCCACCCATGGACGCATGCACTGATGGTGACCGGAGCTTCTTGTGTTGCATCGTTCTAAAGATGAAACCCTAGCGCAGCATCCCTAGCAACGTGTACCTAGCACAGCGTCGCGAGCACCGTGTCCCGAACACAACATCCCTCGTAGTCCTGCATGGGCCCAGACCAAAACAAAAATCACTTATTGGTACCACCTGAGGTGACAAATCTAGTAATTATTTTTGTAATCATCCATGTGTGTGGGACATTCTGATATGATAACCTTTGCGGAGGGGCAGCTTAGTTGTAGTTACCATGATTTTTATACCCATACCCTATGACAGGCGTCCGGAACGATGAAATGGGCATTATTACTGAAAAACTACCTAGACCAAAGCCAGTTAGGTCACAAACTGGTCTTTATTGGTTTAAATACACAATGAAAACACAGGATAATAAGGAATACTATAGTGAGGTAAGGAACTACTTGAATACAGGGTGTTTCAAAACGATGGACCCGATTTGAAATCGCTATATCTCTGCAACCACGAACAGCCCATGAATGAAACTCTTACCACTTGAAAGGGCGGGGTATAGTTTCAAAAGATTACTGCTCGATGCTTCTCCCAGCGCATAAACAGCCCCTAGCCTCAGTCATTCGCAAGACGGTGACCCTGCAACACAAGGGGCGTTTTGCGTTCTGCAGTTCAGCAAGACTGAATCTGTAAAAGCGGTGCAGCGTGCATTTCAATGGCGTTTTGGCATTGATCCGCCAATGTCAAAGAGCATTCGTCGTTGGTACCGACAATTTGAGGAAACGGGCTGTTTATGTAAGGGGAAGAGCACAGGGCGACCACGCACCTCAGAGGAAAACGTGAGAAGAGAGTCGTTTAGGACGAATTCAACTATCATCTCGATGTTGTCTGTACAGTAGGTGGGGGGCACATAGAGCATTTATAAAAGGTTAGTAAAACTTGATAACTCATTAAACCGTTTGTAACTTTGTAATTGTAACATGTTGTCATCGTGAAATATACTGCTTTGATATTGGGTCCATCTTTTTAAAACACCCTGTATTATCAACATTGATATTCGTATATACTTAGCCAATGATACATGTAATCAAATGTATATCGTTAGTGATGGGTATATGTGAAGAAGGTTACATTATTGTTATCAAGCTCTGTGTGTACTTAGATGGTGTTACCAATGGTAACCAAGGCCAGAATCACCACACTGTGCCACAATGTATACTACTGCCACAGTAATACCATCAGAATCACCACCCTGTGTTAATCATCAAACTGTTCGTTTATCTCGTCATCTGACTCCCCAAGTTCAAAGTCAGGTTCTGGATCATCCTGCAGTTTTTGGTTACTGCAGGTCTGTAACCTGCACGTGTCTGTGCATGTCAGTCCATTTGACAGGCACGTGCAGCTTGGCATTGTGCATGAACGCGCACACTTGCATGCGAGCAGTTTCAAGACCACATCTGGTTCGGGTGGGGAGCGCATCCAGTAAATGGCCAGCTTGCCATCATCGTCTGTCCATCCATACTCAGTAGGGCTTGACACCACATGGTTAGCCTGCAGACAGCACTTCCAGATTTCTGCCTGATAGTTGGCTCGTTGAACATGCATGAAGAGACAGTCTCTACATGATGGCAGCTGGCTGGACTCGACTTCTCCCCTTTTGGTGCAGAAAGAGCTGGTCGCGCAGTTCGTTCACCTCGCCAGTGCTGCTATTAGCAACACACATGCGACAGGTGAACTGCTCTATTTTATGGAACAGCTCATCACTCACATTCCATGACTGCCCCAGTTGGCAGGAAGTGTCCTTTCTCACCATCTTCAGAGCATTCAGCTTCTCTCGACTGGCGAATGCACTGACAGTGTCGCAGCCTGTGAAGGCGTGCAAGCCAATTAGGCTGTCACAGATGCTGTCTCAAAGTGACCTTGCCAGTTTGCTGATATCGACAAACCATGTGCGGTTCTGTGTCCCACACTTCTGGTAGATGGGACAGGTGATGTCCTTCTGGAAGCCAAGACAAAGCACCATGACATTAGTGTCATCAGCTGTGATGATAAATGCCTTTGAGCTCACATTTGATGTATAAAATGCATGCAGGAGTAGACGGGTGTCAGCTTCTTCATGCGTGGAGTGCAGTTCTGCTACTTCTCACACTCATCTTCTGTCAACTTGTAGCAGGTTTCCTCACAGGTCATGTACAACACCTTGCCATGCAGCATCGCTCTGTATCGTGGGAGTTTCTATTCTTCCACCAGAAACTTGATGAGACTGATCTTGTTGGAGGGACTGCACAGGACATTTCTCCTGCTAGGTTCTTGTACTGGAGAGTGGTGTCTGCACCCCGGTTCAGTCGTTCAGCATCTTTGATCGAAGTCTGTCAGTAGACATCAAAAACAACATCAATCATCTCACTCTGTGCACCCCTCGTGGAGGAGATGTGTCAAGGCTGACTCTGCCACCTGTGCAAAGGTTTTGTTGTTGCCATTCATTTTTTGGAACAGGCTCATCCCATCAATGATGGAAGTAGATGGGGTTGGGATGTCTTCTGCAGGAGACACATTATTTTCAAGCTCTCTGGCAAGTGCAGCCTTGTTTGTTTTTTGTAGGGACCCATCAGTATTTGCCAGTGCCCATGGCAGTGGGCCCAGTGGGTGGGCAAGGACATCCTTCATATTCACCTTCCTGCTTTCAGCCACCAGGATCATGTTGCTGAACAGGTTTCTATCTGCCTTCAGAACCACATCCTGTGCTTTCTTTCCATGTGCTGTTTTTTTGCTAATATTGGAGAATGTCTTCAGACTTTGCTTGGTCATCTTGTCGTGGAATTTCACATATGGTGGGTCCTCAGCAAACCGTGTTTGCTTGAATACCTGGTAGTCCTCTTCTCCTATCTCAAGACCTCTCAAGAGATCTCTAGTCACATCAGGTGGAGCCATGGTGCCAGTGGAGAGGCTAACCAGATTTGTCTCATCAGGGGACATAGGATTGATCCAGTTATTCTCCAGAAGGTCAATGAGAGACTGGACATCTGCTTCATCTCGCTTGATCCTTGGACCCTGTAGATCTGGATGGGACAGTTTAGACCTGCCTTGACCTATCAGGTCTCTCAGCTGTCTGAGGTGCATGCTTCTGTACTCAGCTGTTAGGTAATATTTGGTCACGGCTCCTGGCTTCAAGCTGAATCCCTTTGTCCCTCCAGCTGTCTGTGTCTTTGTTCACCGTTTCTTCTATAGCTTTGTCAACAGGGATTCGGCCAAAGAGATTGGTGGAGCCTAGTTGAACTGAGAAGCCTCCTTCCATGAATTCCGTGTACACATCTGGGTGTATGATGGGCAGCTGAGACATCTGGGCATAGTAGTAGGGGACGTAGCATGCATAATTCATCCTATCATAAGCGAAGCACCATGGGATCATTGCTCGAATGCTTGCCAAGCATAGCATCCAGTCTCCCTCTCTGGATGCTCGGATGAACCCCAACAAGATTTCAACCATGTCCGAATAGGACATCCAAAAGGTCGAGAGGCTGCCATTTCCATCTCTGAGGAACTCGTGGTAGACTTCAAACAGTCTCAAGGACCTCCTTCAAAGCGGCTTGTGAGACTTCTTTCCCAAGGTTGTCAATGGTCCTCAGTGTCTCATCCAGGTGAACCATGTCGTTTATGTGAATTGCTTCCAACCAGGACAGGAAACCATTCCATGTCATTCGCACGAGAGCCTCATACAGGGGTTTGTGTAGTCGCACTGCCCTGTTGCACTTGCGGCCATCCATAACACCAGCAATGGAGCCTTCTGCGATCATGCCAGACTCAATGCAGAGATCTCGGAGTCCAGCATCTTGGAAACGCTTTCCTATTATTGCCAGCAGTGTGCAGATGGTGTGGAATACCCCAAGCTTGATGATGATATCCTGGGACTTGTCAGTGTTTCCATTTGATCTCGACAGCCTTTGCATACAGGGCTTGGTCAAAGACGCAGACAATCTTTGTCAGGCTTAAGTACTGCATGACGCTCAGTGACTGGTTAAGCGCCTCGTTGACAGTAGACATTTGTGTCGCTGGAGCATTGATGGTAGGCAGATAGTCTACATTGTCAGGGATGACCGTACAGCTGCTGATTGACTGGTCTTCTTGTTGTGACATACGTGCTAGAACCCAAACAAGGTTCTTCTCTCTGGCAAGCTGAGTATTAGCTGCAGTATCGGCATCTGCACTTTTGCTTTGTGATGGCCCCACCCGTTGTCCAGCGTTGTAAGTTGGTAACATTGGCGGGGCTGCATTAATGCTTCTCTGCTTTGTTTTGGCAACAGTGGGCATGGGTTGGACAGGAACTGGGTTGACTGGCTTTGCTTGCACAGAAATCCCATTGACTCTGTGAGATGTTCACTCACCACTGACGGTTTCTTCAAGACAATCGCTATTGTCCCAGACTAAAGTTGTGAATATACCAGAATGGATGTTAGCTGGTAGGGCAATGTCACTCCCAGATAATGAGAGTTTCTGAAGACATAGGGCAGTGTCGACCTCTTCCATCTCTGAATAGGAGACACACTGTGATCAAGTTGGTTGAGGATGTTTATCAGCTCTACATTCCCTGACAGTGACTTGACACTGAATGGCAGAACAATGTGCTTGGAAGGCTTGGTCTTTCCACATGTCACTGTATAAATTATCTCATGGCCAAATGATTGCAGAAGCCGCTGAACTCTATGGGATGCGTGATCAGGGTCATTAGCACCTGTGAGTAGATAGTACAGGAAGACAATGAGCGACATTGGAATGGTAGGACATTCTGCTTCTGGTTTGACTTCAGGCGGCCAGGCTTGAGGGACATCTTGACTCTTGATGTCCTCTCTCAATTTGATGGCTGCTTTGGCTATAACATCTTGAGCACTGACACTTTTCAGGGTCTGCAGCTCCCTTTTGAGAAACTGATTTTCTTAGGAAAAGTTCCCTCATGGACAGGTTATCTGGATAGAGGAGGAGTTTTCCTTTCCCATCAGGGAAGCTTTGCAAGGCTCCAGCAAACGCACTCTCCAGCTTTCGCCTTGTGTGCTTCTTGGTTGATTCCTTGACTTGGACAATGGTTAGGGCATTCATTGAAGCAACCAGTCTAGAAGTGAGATCAGTCATTGTCATCACTTGATTGCCAAAAAGCTCCATCATGATGAAGAGGAACAGCTCATTGTATGACTGATTCACAGCAGCTTTGTACTGGGCTGCAGCATCATTATTTTCATTGCTGGCAACCTCTTCTTTGGAAACCTCCTCTTTAGTGTACAGTCGAGAGCATGTCCTGTGTTAGTGTCCTTCATCTGCTACAAGGTCTCTACTCACATGGCAAGGATTCTGCTGTCCGTTGTATTTGTGGCTGCACTCCTGATCTTTGCATCAGTTTGCAGTTCTCTACACTGTACCAGTACTTCCCTCGTATTCTTTCCCTTGGCATATTGTCGGTTTTGTGACAAAATATGCACTCTGCCTGTAGTACCTGGCCTTAACTAATAATCTTAACAGGTACATTAACAACACATTGAGGGTAAAGTTAGCACTTCAGATATCTTTACTGAACAGAAATAATACATAACCACCAGTACTTGCCCCATTTGCGAGTAAATGATCATGAGCAAAGAAGCTGATAGAAACAACGAAAACAAATAGTTAAGTCTGGAATAGATTGGCGCTAAGTCACTGAAATTGAAGAACAAGCATGAATAAATGCAAGAATATCTATAAAATACATGCCTTGGGGGCAAACATCCATTTTGTAGATTATTTATTGTCTTAATTAACAGCAGAGGTGTTGGAATGTTTTATTTGTAACGTCCGGGCAAATAGGTGTTATTGCGATAGGTGCAAAAACAGGTTTCCTGCGAGAAAAATGAAACAGCTGCCCATTTGGAAAGGTTATCATATATTATTTTACTTCTGTTGGTGTAACAAATAAAATGGCACCAATGAAGTGTTGCCACCTTGGGTGGTACCGATATCTGGTCTGGCCCAAGGACTATAGCGCGGTATCCCGAGCGCAGCATCCCAGGCACAGCATCGCTAACGTGTTTCCGGGACACTGTGCTAACTCTTGGCCAGGAGAGAGTCCCCCCCCTCCTCCAGCGAGGCTGCAGCTGTAATGGAACCCGGTAGAGGTAGCATGCAGACAAAGTGCGGAGGGCAGTGCCAGATCTCGAGCGCCGTTGTGTGTCCAGGCCCGTGTGTCGCCGGCGTGGTGGGGTACAAGATGCCGCGCTACTGCCTCTTCGGGGATACCGTGAACACCGCCTCCCGCATGGAGACAACGAGCCTACGTGAGTTCTGCCATGCACCACCAGCAACACCAACCAGCACCACCACAACCAGCACCACCAACCAACACCACCACCAACCAGTACCACTAACCACCAACCAGCACCACCACCAATCAGCGCCACCAACCAGCACCATCAACAACGCCACCAACCAGCACCACCAGCAACCAGCACCACCACCAACCAGCACCACCGGTGCTAGTTGGTGGTGGGGCAGTGCGAGGGAAAAATTAACCTGCACCACCACCAGCAACATCAACCAGTACCAGCAACCAACACCACCAACTAGCCCCACCCAGTGGTGGCCACGTGGATTCGGAGGCGCGGAAGCATTGGTACCACGAGCAACGGAGGCTTCTCAGAAGCCAGAGGCCCTGGCTCCTGGTAACGCGGCTGGGACTCGCGCTCCAGACGTCACCAGCGCCGCGCCGGCATTCGCTTCCACTTGTCCGGTGGTGGCGGCGGTGGTGGTCGTATCGCCACGGCGACGCGTTGATCGCGTTCACGAGAGCACCGGGAGACGCTCCCTGCTGTGCAGTTGAACAAAGACGGTGGTTGTCACCACATCGACGCGCGGTGCTTTCGAACGTGCCACTTCTGCGGAACATAACACAGAGAGAAGACTCGGGTGGCTGAGAATGCAACCCGAGTCCCATGAAGAAGACCGCCCTATGGTGGACACCAAAAGGGAAGAAGAGATCACGGGGCGGGCCGAAGACCTGGCAACGCACCGTTCCAGACCAACTAGAGGCCACGGGGGGGGCACCTGTCTTGGGGTGAAGCAGAGAAAGCTGCTAAAGACTGTCCGGCACGGCATGACCTTGTTGCGGCCTTATGCTCCACAGGGATCAAAGGGGAGTACGTAAGTAAGCTTCTGCGTCCGTCTGGAACACCCTCCCTTCCGATATTAGGAAGCCACTGGGAGCTACGCACCCTTAAATCATCATCTTGATTGACAAACTAATTTGTGCAGAACTGCTTTTTGGGTTTTAGTTTGTTGTCCTTCCCCTCGCACCTCCTACGTATGGCGCAAAAGAAGTTCAACACACCTACCTACAACCACACAACCATGGAACCAGGAAACCACACACCCAAGCAAACACACAACCAAGCGGCCACCATTACCATCACCTCCTCCACCACCACCTGCTCTGCCATCACCACCTCCACCACCACCTGCTCCACCACCACCACCTCCACCACCACCTGCTCTGCCATCACCACCTCCACCATCACCTGCTCTGCCATCACCACCTCCACCACCACCTGCTCCACCATCACCACCTCCACCACCACCTGCTCTACCATCACCTCCTCCACCACCACCTGCTCCACCATCACCACCTCCACCACCACCTGCTCTACCATCACCTCCTCCACCACCACCTGCTCTACCATCACCTCCTCCACCACCACCTGCTCCACCATCACCTCCTCCACCACCACCTGCTCTGCCATTACCTCCTCCACCACCACCTGCTCTGCCATCACCACCTCCACAACCGCCACAGCACCACATCACCTCAACCGCCTCCATCACCATCTCCTCCACCATCGCTACCACTGCCATTGCAGTCTTCACCTTCATCACCACGAGTATTACAGCCACCATCATCATCTATGCCACCATTAATACCATCACCATTATTACAATCATTACCATCGCCATTGTAAAAATCATTACCATCGCCATCATAACAATCATTACCATTGTAGTGGGTCCAACTGAGTCGCAGACGTTCCTTTTAGAGGCAACACTTTTATTCGTAACACTATAACACTGTAACAAAGGGGTAACTGCCCCTTTACCAGACTACAGCGAGTTACTGCTACGAAGGGTTGATCCCTCACTTGGGTCTCCGACCATGTAGTTGCCTCGTGAGACGGAGAGCTTCAGCTTGAGATGTAGAGCTTCCAGCTTGTAGATGTTGAGCTTCCAGCTTGTAGAATGCAGCGACCCCGGTCCCTCTCAGGGACCCGTTTTATATCCCTCTCCGGTCGGGGCCGCTCCGCCCTCGGCCCCGCCCGCCTTCTCGAACATTCTCGTTCCCTCTCCATCCTTCTCAAGAGCTCTCTCCGGACACGTGATCTCCCCCTCGTCCCCCCACCTGGGGCCCCTTGTATGGACATTCCTGATCACGTGTCTACAGGGTCAACCAGAGTGCCATGGCCCGGGGCAACCCTGCCCCTGGGCTGACACTCACCCCCTCCCCCTCGGGGGAGCCCCCCCCACACGCTGTGTGTGGTGCCCACATTATCCCAGTGCTCGCCAAGCCCCGTTAGGGCTGGTATTACACACAGCCACCCAGACGGTGCTGTCCACGATGTAGGAACATCCAACGGCACGACCCTTCCAGGCCGGCACCATACTGTGACATCCTTGATGTCCACTACACCATCGCCATCATAACAATCATTACCATCACCATCATGACAATCATTACCATCGCCATCATAACAGTCATTACCATCGCCATCATAAGAATCATTACCATCGCCATCATAACTGTAGTGCTGTTATTTCACGCGGACAACTTCCTCTTCTTTTTTTCCTCCTGTGTCACTTTTATTCGAACAGAACTCCTCGCGGTCAACACCACGTGACTCCGTCGCAACTCTCCCGCTTGCGCTGCTCCCCTACTTCGCTCCGCTCACTCCCTGCCTCTCCACCGTTCGCCTGCCTCTCCGAAGCTAGCCTCTCCGAAGCTAGCCTCTCCACTGCTAGCCTATCACTACACACTCTGCTAGCCTCTCCGCTGCTAGCTTGTTTCTCTCACTCTGTTAGCCTCTCTGCTGCTCGCCTGTCTGCCACGCTCCGCTTGCTCCACTCTCTCTCTTTCACTCTGCTAGCCTCTCCACTGCTAGCATATCACTACACACTCTGCTAGCCTCTCACTATACACTCTGCTAGCTTCTCTACTGCTAGCCTCTCACTATACACTCTGCTAGCTTCTCCACTGCTAGCC
>CM025647.2:230056-278074 GCA_014621495.2 Entosphenus tridentatus
GCGCCTCAACTCAAATCCCAGGCCAGTTTTGACATTCGCTGTCACCGCTTCGGTGTCTAGGATTGTTCGAAGCGGTGCCGGTGAACTGCTTAGACGTTGATAGGCCTAGGACGCGGGTCTTGGGCAACGATTTAAACTGTCGGCTCTGCCGTCCGCCCCGTCCAGACGATCGCTGAGAAGATGTCACCACTGCCGAGCGGGATCCCCGGACCTCGTACTGACGCGGCCAATCGGGAGCAGCGGCCTCGGACGTCACGTGATCTCGCCGACGAATCAGAAAACGGATGCCAGTCGCCACCCAAAGACGTCGTGACTTTGAACGCAGCACAGCTGCCCGGCCGGGTCAACCACTCTTACTCGCCCGAGGGGTGAGCGTGAGAGAGAGTCGACCACTCGTACTCGATGGGAATTCCCGCAGGTGAGAGTGCGTGGAATAAGATGAGCGATCGCAGATGGATGTGAAAATATGGGACTTAGTATCAGAGTTATTGTAAATATATCCATATCAGTGTAAAACAAGGGAATGGATTGACCCATAAAGCACCCCTCGTAAGAGTGGGAATGTTTTTTACTGGAAAATAAAGACCCCTCGCGAAGATCATGAAAATGATATGGCCCATATTCTGTAACTGGTATCAAGGAGGGAGGACTTTTCGAGGGAGACTGAGTGGCCGTGTGTGGGAGAGACGAGATCCATTCTTCAAGGAAGAATCCATTTTGATATGAGCCCACAGATCGGCCCGTGCTATGCGGCGCAGGAGTCAACGATGGGCTGCAGAGGCAGTGGATGAGGTGGTGACACGGCTGAGAGCGTCGTCAGGCGTTGCTATCGGGCCGTGCGAGAGGATCGGCACGGTAGACAGGTCGTCTGGACGCCCGAGACGTCTAAAGTTAGCGAGACGGCGCTCCGAAAAGTGAAACTCCAAGGAAGTTGTGCCGCTGCGCTTCTGTGCAGTCTTGCAGCAAGAGCAGTGGAGGGTGCAAAACCCGAGTGTTGATTGCGGTGTCTCGAGTAGATGTACATAGGCGTGTTGAACATATCTCATGCACCGAACGTAGCCAACCATGCTAATCGGATATGCCAATAGCCCATCTTTTAAACTATCATCTCACGGTGTTCTTGATTTCTGTCGTTAATGCTTTTTTTTTATGCTGTACGAGATTAAAAGAGGATGTTGGCCCTTCTCACCCACCACGCCCTGAGCCGAAAAGAATTTTGCCACGGTGGCGAGATTTTAACTCCCTCGCCTCGTATCCCGGAGGTCGTGGGTTCGATCCCAACCCTGACGCCTGCTGCTGTAGATTTGGAGTTTGCGTGTCTCTCCCCATGGTCGCGTGAATTTTTCTACAGGTCTTCAGGTTTTTCCTCCACATTTAGAATCAATGTCATGCGTTTAGAGTATTTGGCTGCTGCTATAAATGTCTACATGATGATGATAAGTAAACTATTCACTGTTTTATTTTACCAGGTAAGGCCCACTGAGCTACTATGTAGGGGAAAACTGTACAAAAATCCACGCGACCACGGGGAGAGACACGCAAACTCCAAATGTACAGCAGGCATCAGGGTCAGGATTGAACCCACGACCTCCTCCATACCAGGCGAGGAAGTTAACACCTCGTCACCATTGCGCCAGTCACCCCCTCAGTACCCCCACCTCCCGCCCGTGGCCGACTGAGGTAACCTTGTTCTGTACGCGGTGGGAACACGATAATTGCGCACAGATTTCATAACAATGGTGTCCTGGATTCAACCTCATTGGAGACCCACCAATCACGGCACGCCTCTGCAATCCCACTCCACGTAGGTGTACAAGGTTCACATTTATTGCGGGTTTCAGCACCGTCTAGCCGCGTTTCTACCGCCACCAGGATTTAAAGCGAGTTTTAAAAAGTTGCCAGTATGCACGCAGTAAGTGTGCTGCGTAACACTCCATTGCTTGTAATACACGCATTACATATAGGCTACATTATTTATCACTGCGCCTTTCGTATGCATTATAGACAGCCTAACGGAATGGTAACGGATTTAAAATGTATTTTAAACGCAGCACGCCGCCGACAAACCCGGCGTTTGCACGTGAATTTTGCGGTGTTTTTCACCGGCATCCCCCACCGGCGCGCACCGGCCAGCTCCATCAGCCCCGGTGGTGGGCCGCCAGTGGCCCCGGGCGGCTTCACCAGGCCACGGGTTTGTGCTCGTGGTCGTAGAATCCTCCGTTCTCCTCTGGCGTGAGGGTGGCGAGGACGCGCAGCATCCCCGCGACGCTCTCCTGTGCCGTCAACGGGGCCTGCACGACAAACGCGGCGCTCCTCGTCGCCGGCTCCTCCCCGCCCGACCTGGCCGGGAGCTGTCTGCCTGCTCGTTCATCCATAAGACTGTCTTTCAGCCTGTCCATCCATCTGTCTGCCTGCCCAACTGTCTGCTTGTCTGTCTGCCTGCAAGCCTGTTCATTCATCCATCTGCCTGCCTGTATGACTGTCTGCTCGTCTGCCTGCCTGTGAATCCATCCATCTGTGTTGCCTGTCCATTCCATCCATCCGTTCGTCTGTCTGATTGTCCATCTGCCACGTTGTGGATCGGATGACGTGCAGTGAATGTGAGTCGGCCTGCTGTGGAATTATTTGTTGGAGCGGCTTTGGCCGTGGCCGAGACCGACGATGGACAGCTCCGTATAGAACCCACGGGGTGCGCGAGTCAGGAGCAGGGCAGGATGGGCGCCTCTGCTCGTCTATGTGGTTTTGGGAAAAATCCGAGGCCGACGCAGGGGCATGGGCCGTGCGGGAGTGCGGCTGGAGGTGTCCAAATACATACACCCAATGATTATTAGTATTGTCACGGTGGCAAAATGTTCACTACCTCGCCTGGTATGCAGGAGGTCGTCGGTTCAATCCCGACCCCGACGCCTGCTGTATGCTGTATATTGTATTTGGAGTTTACGTGTCTCTCTTTCCCTCCCCGTGGTCGCGTGGATTTTTCTCCGGGTCCTCCGTTTATATTCCTCCACATTTAGAAGCAACATCACGCGTTTACAGTATTGGCTGCTTTAAATTTCCACGTGATGATGATAAGCCGCTTCGTCGAGCTATCATTTGCAATAGCCGGGAGTCGCTTCTGAAAAAGAGCCACATGGCAGCTCAGTAGGGCCTTACCTGGTAAAATAAAAAAAAAATCGTTCAATTTGATTTTTAATCATTTATCATTATCCTTGTTTCCCAGGAATGCCTCACCGAGCCTCGACACTCTTTTTCAAGAGGCTCCTGCCGAATTTTCGCAGTATGGGGTGGCGGCGATGCTGCTGCTGCTGTTTTGTAATCCCAATTGACTAATTTGCAGGTCACTTTTTTTACATCATTGGGATGTTTGACCAACAGCAGCTACATTGTGCGGAAGCAACCATCGAGTTCTTGCAAAATAAAGTTTTATTTAATCAGGTCAGGCCCACTGAAAAGCGATCTGGCCACAAATGATAGCTCAACGAAGTGGCGGCTTATCATGTGGAAATGTTTAGCAGCCAAATTCTCGAAACGCATTTCGAGTCTAAATGTGGAGGGGAAAAAAACGTAGGACTCGGAGAAAAATCCACATGACCATGGAGAGAGAGAAACACGCAAACTCCAAATATACAACAAACGTCAGCATCGGGATCGAACCCACGACCTCCTGTATACCAGGCCAGGTAGTTAACATCTTCTAGCCAGCGTGATGAGATAGAGAGACTAAAACTCAAAATAAACAGCAGGTGTCAGGGTCGGGATCGAACCCACGACCTCCTGCATATCACGTGAGGTAGTTAACATCACCTAGCCACCGTCGTGAGCTCACGAAGGCGCCAGCGCAGAGCTTCGAGGTTTGCGGCCGTCCGGAGCGAGCTCCTGCGAGGGTCCCTACCTCTGGGCCGCCCATGTCCGTCTTGACCCAGCCCGGGTCCACGCTGACCACAAACACCCCCGAGGTCTGTAGGTCACGCAGCAGGCAGCGCGTCACCATGTTGAGGGCGGCCTGGGGGGCGGGCAGGGAAGGGCGGGGGGTAGGGGGTGGTGGGGGAGGGGGCGGGGAGTGAGGAGGGGGGCACAACTGTAGCACGGCTCTGGGCCACCACCTCTCTCTCCCATGGGTCAGCTGAGTTTGAGTTTGCGTTGAACCACCACCGCTGCTGCTGCCCTCTTCCAGACGTCTGTGTGGCCGACGGGTAAACGGCACTTGGCCAGGAGGGGTAGCGCCCGACCCATCTGCGTTGTTCGTCGTCGTTGTGGTTTCCGCCGCGACGCTGAACAGTTTTCGTGTCGGGGTTATCGAGGGCAGGGAGCGGGCGGGCGAGCGAGCGGTCGTCTTGCCCATTCGGGATTCCGAGTCCGTTTCACTTTTTAAATCACCGTTTTACAACTCTCCGATTTATACTTGCAGGCTTTCCCTGTAACTTAAGAATTAAAAAAAAATCTGTTGTCTGATTGGATTACTCTACAATTATGATTCGCTTTTATCATAGTTCTTAAATTCATTGGAATTTCTAGAGTCGTCATTGATATTGTTATTGTAAACTTTCTAT
This sequence comes from Entosphenus tridentatus, assembly GCA_014621495.2. NCBI lineage: Eukaryota > Metazoa > Chordata > Hyperoartia > Petromyzontiformes > Petromyzontidae > Entosphenus > Entosphenus tridentatus. Next base: position 234,607 of record CM025647.2, read on the forward strand.
TACGCTCAGATTGTGTCTGAGCTGCTGTACATTTCCACGTGATCGTGAGCCACTTCGTTGAGCTACCAATTGTGACCAGGTCGCTTCCGAAAAGGAGTTACGCAGCAGCTGAGTGGGGCCTCACCTGGTACAAGACAAAACTTGTTTAGTAAATGGTTTAATAGGGTGACTGCAGGGCTGACAAGCAAACAAGGATTTGTGTCAAAGCTTGGGCAATGAAGGGCGTGGAGTATTGGGCTCGATTGTCAGAACTGGACGAACCAGGTGTCAGGAATGTCATAAATGTAGTCCCTCGTGAGCAGATCGGATCAGTGGGAATGGCAATACCTCCTGTCTGGGTTTGACCCAGATTTGAGCGGACAGTTGGAGAATCGGCACCTGTGCTTGGGTGGTGTGGTACCGGGTGTTGTTGCGTTTGTATACACGTTCAACCGCGTAACAGCAGACAGCTCGGATAATTAATCGGGGTGAGGGAGCGGCTCTCCCGAGGCGGATCACACTCCAGGCTGGCGTTGCATCATGCGCGTTCACGCGCTGCGCTCGTGAACACTCTGCACGCACGCATGCCCCTAACAAACACCCAGTGTATGGTACACACCTGCGCTCGCGCATGGAGCAGAGTGTTCACAGCACACGGCTGCATTGTGCGCGCACAAAGACAAAGATCCCCAGTTTAACCTCAATAGACTGTTGAGGAAAGCGCTGTTAGCGAGAAGCACGCGAAGCAGTAGGTGGCCGCCACCACCCCCCCGCCGCCTTTGTCTCCATTCGTGGCGATGTTTACACACCGCACCAATCACTCGTTTGCGTCGAGCTAGGTAAGGTCCGGGGACCGGTTCAAATATTCGTGAGAGGGGATCGAACTCGGCTGGACGGGTTCGTAGCGTGGCACAATAAGCGCTTACGCCACCGCTCCCCGCTCTCATGGGCGTTGTGCGGTGCACCTTGGCAGCCGGGTAGGAGTAGCCCCACTCGCCCGTGGGCGCCAACGCAGCGAAGTGCAGCGAGCCCAACATGGACGAGATGTTGACGACGATGGCGCGACCCCAGCCCAGCGGCTCGGCCTTGTTCCGCTCGGCGGCGATGCGCAGCTGTGGGAGCAGGGCCTGGTCGGGTGGGGGGTGTGGAGGTGGGTGAACGTGCAACGCTGGAAAGCCGCTCGTGAGGAGCTCGGCCCTGTCCCCCTCCGGCGCGCGATGCCGGTGCACGGCACCCGGGCAGCAGCATGGCCGGCTGTCGACAAACTACATTTCTTGGCAAATTGAAGGACCTCAATCGTAGAGTCGATCCTCACTCTTCTACTCAAAGATTGACCTAGCCAATGGATTTGCTTCCGACTGCCCTTCGTCGGCGCCATTCGCGCGCGCCTCACGAACACTGCTCGAGAATTCGCAACGCCGCGCACAGCCGTTCCGTGCGGAGGCGCTGGGAACCGCAGAGAAAAGCGAGGAAAAAGGCAGCCGGAACCGGCGATACAAACATTGAAAATAAAAATGTCAGCTTGTAACGCGCGCAACGTTCGCCCACTAACGTGGAGCGAAATCGACTTGAGAGGTGAAGAGGAACCACAGGTGGAGCGGGAAGGCAGCCACGCTGCGAGCTGGCGCCAAGAATTGCCCAAGCTCTGCAGTCCTCTGCATATCGCATGGTCGGTGTTCTCGCGGTAGCTGCGGACGCGGCACCTGCGTGATCATGAGCGGCGCCACCACGTCCACGTTGTAGTTGCGCATCATGTCCTCGGCCTTGACGCTTCCCAGCGGGGCCATCAGCTCCACGCCCGCATTGTTGATGAGCGCGTTCAACCCCTCCCCTGCCAAGGCCTTCTCCACGGCGAGCGCCAGAGCGGCCACACTCTCCTGCGAAGTCACCTCTCCAGGGGCAGAGGGGGTCACGGAGGCGAGGGCACGAGGGGATGAGAGGGGACGCCTGCGCATCTGCACGACCGCCCACCTCCATGTCTGTGCCGTAATTGTTCAGTGGCCACTCCTGCTCACATATACACTGTGACACACACACTGTGACACACTGTGACAAACACACACTGTGACACACACTGTGACACACTGTGATACACACTTAACACACTGTGACACACACTGTGACACACTGTGACACACACAGTGACACACACTGTGACACACAGTGACACACACAGTGACACACTGTAACACACACTGTGACACTGACACACTGACACACTGTGACACACTGACACACTGTGACACACTGACACACACACTGTGACACTGTGACACACACACTGTGACACACACTGTGACAAACTGTGACACACACACTGTGACACACACTGTGACACACTGTGACACACACTGTGACACACACACACTGTGACACACTGTGACACACACAGACTGTGACACACTGTGACACACACACAGACTGTGACACACACACTGTGACACAGACACACACACAGACTGACAGACACAACTGTGACACACACACAGACTGTGACACACACTGTGACACACTGTGACACACACACACACTGTGACACACTGACAACAATGATCCCCCGTATAGCCTTAACAGACTGTAGGGGCAAGTGCTGTTAGCGAGCACCTATGAAGGCCGGAACGGTACACGAACGAGGGGGTGGGTGGCCAGCACCACGCCCGACCGCCTTTGTCTCCCTAGTGGCGATGTTTACACACTGCACCAGGTACTCATTTAAGGCTGAGTCGACCTACTGTGACACACACTGTGACACAGACTGTGACACTGTGACACACACACTGGGACACACTGGGACACACTGTGACACACACACAGACTGTGACACACACTGTGACACACTGTGGCGTACACACACACAGACTGACACACACAGACCGGGCTTGCTGGAACCAATGCTGGTGAACCGCCAGATGTGTGTAGGCAAGGACTCTCTCGGTTAGACACGAATCCCATAGCTCAATGCCAACTCTGTAACGCACAACGAGCACCAAGCAGTCGCTCGCGTCGTCGTGGGCAGCGTGAATCGCACAGCAGGCTGTGGCGGTGCATGGCGAGTCCTGAGCAGAGGCTGCAGGGGCCGGAGGGAAGACAGAGACACAGAGACACAGACGCAGAGGCACAGACGCAGAGGCACAGACACAGAGACGCAGAGACACAGAGACGCAGACAGACACCGAGAGAGGCAGGACGCATAACGGAGATGGACTGCCGCTTGGCTATTGGATTATCCAGAAAAAAAAAATCCACTGCAGGGAAACTTCTCTCATCCGCGACCCTATGAAATTACTCCCAATATCCGCGTTCAGCTGCAGGGTCCAACTATCCGCAATGATACCCCTAACACGTTGTGCTCGCGATAATGGAGTGGGGGGGGGGGGGTTGGCGGGGAAAATCCATCCCACCACCCGCGCCGTTATCTGCGTCGCTCCTCTTACACCACTGCGGATAAGAGCCCCCCCCTCCTGCCCCCTCCCTTCTCTGGATGCGATTGCTATTTTGGCTTCCAAATGCACAGCGCTCTCCGTTTGTGGCGAGCTTACGATCGGAAGCGGAACGAACGAGACAGAAGCACGGCCGATACAGCCGCACAAAAGGGTTCACTCGCAGCACTCGGGGAATCGCCACGCGGGGGCCTCGCGGACAGAGCCACCTGGGTGGGGAGAGGGTCAGAGGGGGGCCCACGGAGATTCCCAGAGGTAATGGGGAGTAGAACGACGCGGGCCGCGCCTTGCACTGAATCTCGACAGGGCTCGCGGAGCCTCGTTGAATCTCGCCGGGGGTTGCTGAGCCTCGCCGCGGCTCTCTGAGCCTCGCTGAATCTCGCCGAGCCTCTTTGAACCTCACAGAGCCTCTTTGAACCTCGCCGGGGTTTCTTTGGGCCACATTCCCGTGCCGTGTCCGGGCAGCCTCGCGACTGCGAGCGCGGCGCGACGGCGCGACTGATATCGCAGCCTCACGACATCCAAGGGCACGAGAGAGAGACGGGGAGGGGGACATTTCTCGCGCTCGCTCGCATGAAAATCTGTGAAAGAAGACGCTGGCAGGAGCCATCCTCAGCACGAGTCTTGAGCCTCAGCTGCGAGGCTTTTCCCGGTTGTCACCACGTGCAACGGTGGTGACAACGCGTCTCAGGCTCAGGGGTGACTGTGGCAGGCGAGAAGGCTCCAGACGCTCCCCCCCCCGACCAATCCCACTCCCTCCGCCCCTACTGGACGTCTGCTAAAAAATTGCTTCATCGCTCATCAGATTCCTCCTCCTGCAGTCTAAATTAACATTCTGATAAAAAAAAAGAGCGGTGGCCAAACACGCCGGACGTGACCGCCCAGGGCCCCCGGGGAAAGCTTCTCTCGAGTCTCAGGGCTCGACTTCAATAGGGTCCTGGCCCAAGGGTTATGCAGTAATGGCCAATGCCGCTGCTGCTGGTAATTTTTGTTTTAGCATTGGGATGTTTGGCCAATGGAAGTTGCAATGTGCGTTATCTTTATCTGTGGGGGGGGGGGGAAACAAACTGGGGAACGCAGAGGAAACCCACGCAGAACGGGGGCGGGGGGGACGCGAACTCCACACGGAAATTCGCCCACGTTGAACATCCAACTCAGGAGTTGAGAGACAAGAACGTTACCCCTGCACGGTGGAGGATACGCAGAGGAGTGAGGGGGGACACCGGGGAGACACGCTGAGGAGTGAGAGGGACACCAAGAAGTCACGCGGACACTGCGGCGTGAGAGACGACACCGAGGAGTTGCGGCGTCTCGCCTCACCGAGCTGCAGCACCGTGAGCTGCTGGGGGTGAGCGCTCGCCAGCTCCCGCAGCGCCTGGGACACGGAGAGAGAGAGAGCAGGGCCCGTCCAGTGGCAGCGAGAACACCACCAACACGCAACCAGACAATCACGAAACCACACAACCAGGCAACCACGCAACCACGCAATCAGGCAACCATGCAACCAGGCAACTACGCAACCAGGCAACCACGCACCCAGGCAAGCACGAAACCACACAACCACATAACCAGGTAACCACGCAACCACACACCCACACAACCACGCAACCACGAAACCAGGCAACCACGCAACCAGGTAACCACAAAACCACACAACCACCCAACCAGGCAACCACGCAACCAGGCAACCAGGCAACCACGAAACCACACAACCAGGCAACTACGAAACCACGCAACTACACAACCAGGTAACCACGATACTACACAACCAGGCAACCACGAAACCACACAACCAGGTAACCACGCAACCACGCAAACAGGCAACCACACACCCGTGCATCCACGACCACACTACACTTCAGCTTTTAAATGGGCTTCTGTGGCCGTCTGGAAAGCTCTTCCGATATTAGGAAGCCACTGGGGCTATGCACTTTTAAATCATCATCTCGATAAAAACAACTCTTTGGAACACTTTTTGTGTTTAGTTTGTTGTCCTTCCCCCGCACTTCTGATTAGCACGATTGGCTACGTACGGTGCGAAGGAAGTTCAACAAACACACGTACACACAACCACACAACCGTATCACCAGACAACCACTCACCCAGGCAACCACACAACCACGTGGCCACCATCACCACCTCCTCCACCAATACCTTCTCTGTCATCACCACCTCCACAACCACCGCATCAACCTCAACCGCCTCCACCACCGCTACCACTGCCATCAACCATAATCTGTGCCACCATCACTACCATCGCCATTATCATAACAATCATCACCACCACTGTCACAATCACCACAACCGCCACAATTTCCACGCTCCTCACGGGGGGGGGGCTCGGCCTGCAGCATGGACACCGTGCAAGAGAAACGTCTTGAGATCGCGGGGAGCAGTGCATCTTGATTGGTTAAGAATCACCGCCACGGTCACTGTTGGGGCGAGTGCTGTTAGCGAGCACCTATGAAGGCCGGCACGGCACACAAAGGGGTGGGGTGGTCAGCACCACACCCGGGCGCCTTTGTCTCCCCAGTGGCGATGGTTACACACCACACCAGGTACTCATTTGAGGCTGAGTCGACCTAGGAGAGGCCCAGTACCGGTTCGGATAATTGTCACTGGTGCTTGCCATGAGCGGGAATCGAACCAGGGTCACCAGGTTCGTAGCACAGCGCAGCGCTTACCGATACACCACCGCTCCTCACAAAGATCCCCCCTACAACATTCAGACTGTTGGGGCAAGTTCTGTGAGCCAGAACGGGTATCGTAGCGCAGCGCGCTAAGCACCACCCGCTCCCCCTACGATCACCACCACCACCGTCACCACCACCGCCACCACCGTCACCTGCGCGCCGGCCCCGTCGGGGTCCCTGCAGGTGGCGAGCACGCGGGGGCCGGGGTCCGCAGCGCCCTGCGGCAGCGGCAGCAGCAGCAGCTGGCGCACGAGCTCCAGCCCCAGACCCCGGTTCGCTCCCGTCACCAGCACGGAGCGCGGCGTCGCCATGGGGTCGCGAGACGAGAGAGAGGTTCGGGGTTGAGACGAGAGAGAGGTGAGAGTGAGGGGACGTGAGTGAGAGAGAGGTGAGAGTGTGAGGTGAGAGTAGACGTGAGAGGCAGTGAGCGAAGATCGTCACAGAGAGAGAGAGGAGGTGGGGGAGGCGACGATAGAAGAGGAGGAGCGAGGAGAGTTTGCCGGGAGGAGGAGGCGCTCCTCTCGCAAAGCCGCCGCCACCGCCTCTTGAAGAGCAACGCCTCCCTCCCTCCCTCCCCCAGCCTCCCCATTGTTGCAGCAAACAGCAGTCGCTGCTGCTGACAGACTACAAGCACGCGATTTGGTTCCGCGCGACATGCGTCTCTTGCGGTCTTGGAGCGTTTTAGCAACACGGTTCTGTTTCGACACATTCAACTGTCACACTCCACCGTCACGTTTAACTCACACATGCAACCGTCACTCAACTGCTGCACTCAACTGCTGCACTCAACTGCCGTATTCAACCGTCACATTCAACTGTCGCGTGCTCAATGGGGATGGCCGGCACGGGGGGGGGGGGGTGTTCACACAGCCACACGGAGCCAGGCGAGAGTCGCAATCGGGCTGCTCCACGGGGTTGAGGGCCTCCAAATCGTCCCGCTCAAGAGGCACGGATCCCAGGCCTCGCGTCCCACCCGAGCGAGCTCCTTGCAGCGTTGTGCTCGTGTTCAACGACCCGTGGCTGACGGGATGTGATCGTTTGGAATCGATGACCAATCCCCGACTCAGGGGGCGGTGGGAGCACGTGACCGCTCCCCTCCTTTCACCCGAGAACACACCCAGGTCGAAGGTTTGCACGAGTCCGGCTGATAAAAAAAAATTGTACCCAGGCAAGTCGCCCCAGGTACATACTCGTTCGCTGCGGCGACGCTACGGTGGCGAGATGTTATCTGCCTTCCCTGGTATGCAGGAGGGCGTGGGTTCGATCCCGCCAATGCGATACCTGGATATTTGTAGTGAGCGTGTCTTTCTCTCTCCCCGGGGCGCGGATTTTTCTTTGGGTCCTCCGGTTTTCCCTCCACATTTAGAAACATGCGTTTAGAGTATTTGGCTGCTATACATTTCCACATCAGCCACTTGTTTGAGCTATCACTTGTGGCCAGGTCGCTTCTGGAAAAAGAGCCACATCGCTCAGTGGGATTTACTTTGTAAAATAAAATAAAAATGTGTTTAGCTGTCAGGTGGGTGGGGTGTTCTGGGGTATTTGACCAACAATAGCATTACGTCCAATGGTTTATTCTGAACCTTAATTAGATTGGTCTTTGCCATATTTGTGAGCCAGGTCACCCTTGCAAAGATACTCCGCACATCCTGGCCTCTTGAATACTCACCTGGGTGGTTCAATAAAATCAACTTGAAAATAGTTATGGGAGGTAACCGAAGAATCTGGAAAAAAACCCTGCAGAACAGAGGGGGGGGGGGGGGACATACATGCTTCACGCATAAAGCCGCCCGAGTGAGGAGTCGAACCCAGATGCGTTTTGCTCCGAAGCACACACAACGTGTTACCACTGCGCCACTCTGTCGCTGCAGTGCGGAAGAAATTTCGTAAAAGCGCAGGGAGGCCGGGTTGATGCTTGACCTGGAATCTCTGGCAGGCCCGGCAAAGGTCACGAACCAGTCGGGGTCAACACGCTGTTCCATCCGCTGTGACCATAAAAATATAAACGTGTTTGTTTTTACCAGGTAAGGCCATCTGAGCTATAAAGCTCTATTTGAGAAGCGACTTGGCTATCACAAATTATATCTTAACGAAGTGGCTTGTGTAGATTTATAGGAGTTGCCAAACACACTAAACACGTGATGTTGATTCTAAATGTGGAGGGGAAAAACCGGATGACTCAGAAAAAAAATCCACGTGACCACGGGGACAACATGCAAACACCAAATATACAACAGGCGTCAGGGTCGGGATCGAACCCACGATCTCCTATAAACCAGGCGAGGTAGTGAACATCTCGCCACCGTGACTAGCAAGCCGGCACCGAGCAGAGCCACCTACGGGATCTCCACGCTGGACATCGCCACCGGAGCGAGGTCCCTGGCACCACCGGTGAGCGCACAAACGACGCGGGCTGCAAGCAGCTGAAAGGGGTCCGCCACTTTATTGTTCCACGAGGAGGATGAGGTGGATGAGGAATGTCGGACACGCGTCCCGCGTGCGCAGCTCGGATTCTTCACATTTCCCTTTAGGCGCTGGACGCAGCGCCACCACCGCCGCCCCCCTACACCCCACCCCTATTCCACCCCGCGGCGCCACCCCGCGGGAGACTGGAGGAGTCGCAGGGATTGGCCACGCGAAGCTCTCGAGGCGACACGGAGCTTCTCGCCAGAGACGGGTGTTGGCCGGATTAACCCAATTCGCAGACAGCTACCGAGCGAGCAACAATTCAGCGTCAGTTGTGGACAATACAGTATCACGTAAACAATCAGACGAGTTGCCTCCCTAAAACACACCAGTCCGTCTATGAAAGGAGGCGGGAAGCCAGTGGAGACGGGACGTCGTTTGGACTCACAGCTGTGACGACACTTTTAGTTTTTAACCTCCGATGTAAAAGAAACAAAAATTTTCTCATACGACTCGGGGCGCGGAGCAAATTGGAACCAACCACGGGCTTATGGATTGGCCAAGTGGTCGGGGTCGGCGTGCAGGACATTTAATCACACCCCGGCTACGAATCGTGTAGCCATCCACGTTCACGACGGGTTCGTCACCAGAGATCCGTCTCATCCCGAGGCTGTCGCTGCTGTAAACGCGTTCTTTGCCATCGCTTTATAAAACGTGCCGATCAACAACAGCGACGAACCGCAGTCAACACAAACATACGCGCAGATGAGCGTGGCTCTGCTTAAAGAGAAGGGATTTTTAGTCAATCAACCGGTGGGGGTTTTACAGAGCACACAGAAAGAACATGGTTATACAAAGCACCACGAGTGTGTGTACAAGGTCCCTTGTTCCTTTCGCGTTGATCAGGGAGGGTCGTATTGCTTAGGCGGCGTGCGCTCACAAATGACGTCCAGTAACCCAACAGCATGTGTGAGAAACGCGGGCGTGCTGAGACCCCCCCCCCCCAGAGGTGGGGATTCCACCAGGTTGTTTTGCTTAAACAAATAATATCAGTCTGGAAATCCGCTGGGCCAAAATGTGCGCCGAAACCCTCGACGCTTCGCGTAAATACGCAATGAGCTTGTCACTGCGATCGGCACCTCGGCGGGCGAAGTGATAACCTTGGTGGGGAAATGTCGACACCTCGGCGAGCTTCCGGACTCGGTGGGCGATGTCTTGTGAAAAACGTTTGGCGGCTTCGCGGATTGCCAGCGCAGCGTACGTCGGGTTTCGCCACGTCACCCCAAAAAAAACAAAAAACGGGTCCCGTGGTTGAAGACGAAGACTCCCGTGACGATGGAAATCGAGAGTTTTGCAGTCAACACAACCCGCCACTGCAAATGACCGATGTCGCATGCGGCGGTGTGTCACAAACCCAACGCACTTCGAGTCGCGGCGGCGTTTATTAGAATGGTTTCATTCGAGAGAAGCAACGCCGGGGAGGTTCGTTTACAAACCACAGAGGGACCCCCTCACGTCAGGACGGAGCGGGCTCCTTGCTTGTAGATGTCGGGCAGTTCGCCAGCGTTGGTTCGAGAGCAAGCGTGACTACTTATGAACTATTGTTTATTTTGCAAGGTAAGGCCCACTGAGCTATGAAGCTCTATCAGTAGCGAACTGGCCACCCATGATTGCTCAACGAAGTGGCTTACCACGTGGACATTTATATCAGCCAAAAAACGCACGTCGATTCGGAGAAAACTCCACACGACCATGGGGAGAACATGCAAACTCAAAATATACAACAGGCGTCAGGGTCGGGATCGAAACGACCCTCCTGTATACCAGGCGAGGTAGTTAACATCTCATAGCCACAGTGGCGCCCCTGATGAGAGTGTCCACACCGGTCCGGAGTTTTGCTCGTGTGAAGCCTCTACTATTGAAGTTGTGCACTCCCAGAAGGCCGTGTGGCTGATGGGATGCGTGCAAAAAAAAGAAACAATAACAAGATTACGCGTGCTTTCACGTGGAGGGACACATCTGTGAAGGAGGCGAATGGTTCTGCTGGTTTATTTTGTTACAGAGAATCTGGCGTCTGGCAGCTCCTCAAAGCCCCCCCACCTCTCCCCATGCCAGCTCACGACCCCACCCACACACTCGGAAACATTCAGCAAAGACAAATGACATACGAATTTAGGCCACAAAGTAGATCTAGACTAGACGAATACTAACACAGAAACACATTCACCTACTCTACGCGAAGTGAAATCCAGAGCCCGACTCAAGTAGATGACGCTGCAGCAGCAGCAGTGGCGCCGCCTCTGGACTTCTTTAAGGCGATTGAGAGAACTTCGGGCCACCTCGCTCCTGGGGGTAGCGGACACTGGCGAAACGTTGCATAGCAAAAACTCCTCAGGGGGCTGACTTGAGCACAGACTCGAGGGCGCGGGGTGACCCTGAAAACTCCCCACACGCTCGTCTCGGGCACGCGGCCACGTGTCTACAGAGCCAGCGGGGCCCAGCACGCGTCACGGGGTTACCGTTCGCCCGGTAGCGCCAGAATCTTTAGACTGGAGGAGGAATCCGATGAGAGATGAAGCTCTTTTTCACAGACTCCAGTAGGGGCGGAGAGAGTGGGATGGGAAGGGCGCACGGGTTCGGGATGGGGAGGGTGCACGGGTTCGGAACGGGGCCGTTGACGGGAAGGGCGTCTGGAGCCTCCTCGGCTGCCACAGTCACCGCCGAGCCTGAGACGCGCTGTCACCACCATTGTCACCCCACCACCGTCGAGCGCTGGTTTACCCGGGAAAAGCCTCGCAGCCAAGGCTCAAGGCTCGTGCTGGGGATGGCTCCGGTCTGCTTCTTCACGGGATCGGGGGAGGGGGGGGCGATCGGGAGAGGGGGGGCGATCGGGGGAGGGGGGCGATCGGGGGGTCGCCAACTTCAAGGCCTTATTTTGCCTCCTTGCAGGCGGTTGCCAAATTCCAGCCCCGTATCGAAACGGCACAACACTGCAAGAGTGCGCACGGCAATAACGGGAAGCATTGTTCGATCCTCTGATAATCTGCTGACATGTAACATGTCTACATCGCCTGGCCTGCACGTAACATTGAAAAGCACAACTTAAACGGGAGGGACTATTTGCTACACGTAACAATACTGTCGGGGGTGTATTTTTTGAAGTGAAATTAACCACAGACACACGCCGATACGCATAGATGTACACCCACACACGTACACTGACAGACAAATGAATGCACGTGCGGACACATATAACAGCTGTCATTCGCCACTAAGCAACAGCCACGTCCCCACGGTACTTGTGCCAGGCTAGGTGCACCTTGGGGATACGCGAAGCGACGAAGGCTTGCTAGCAGGTCACGCATACCTGTCAACCTCTTATCAGCGTCTACCTTATTACACAACAATTCAGACCTTATTGGCCACCCCGTGCTCTTATAAATCTCAACGTTCATCCTATAAAGTCCCATCACAAGGGAGAAACACAGAGACAAATAATGTTGCCCTATCGAAACGGCTGTACGCTGTATGGACCTGAAAACTCAATTTCCCCGTACAAGAATACGGGTAACCCGTAATGGTTGACAGCTGTGGGTCACGGGACAGACCCAGGTGCCTTGGGCTGCGCCAACTTATCACTTTAATCCGTCCGGCGCTCCGCTCGTTGTTGTGAGCGTCACTAATCCGCCCTCCACTGTTTCTGGAGGGCGACTTCCTACAACCGGCCAGGATCGTCCTTCACGAGCCTCCTCCAGAGGCCGATATTGACACCGCTGGTACCAATCAACGACAAGTTTACTCAGCTCCATATCCTGCTGTACCACATCAGTGCATCTCTTTTTACAAACCGTGCCGCGCCCGTTTAGCCTCCTCTATTCGGCCAAACAAGTTGTTTGGGCATGCAAGCCACACGACCCAGCTAGCGCAGCCTCGCCTGCCAGAGGTGCTCACCGATGGGACTGTGTCCAGATCTTTCAAGGATTTGTGAGCTCCTCACACAATCCAGTCGAGTTAAACCCGGGATAACATCGCAGGCAGGCCAGCCCAAATGTTTCAAACCGGCGCAGATTTTCTATAAAGGGGTCCAAGTTTCACAAGCATAGAGAAGGGGGCGGGGCATGACTGTGGCCAAAAAGAACCGAAGCTTCGTGTGGAGCGACAGACGAGGTAGCTTCCTCACAGCATTATGCAGCTAAAGAAAATATGACGCTCGACTGATTCGAAACGAGACGTCCGCTGCCAATCCGGAGCTGCTCCTAAGCACACTACCCAGGTACGGAAACGTCTCCGTTCTCTCCACAACTCCCCCAGACAGATATACTCAGACAGACACATATACAGAGATACACGCATGCACAATGGCATACATACACATACAAAGCACTAAACCCCCCCCCCCCCCATTATAGCCTTGAACAGACTGTTGGGGCAAGTGCTGTTATATAAAAAAAGAAAACATGTTTAACACTGACCAATAAAGAGGTTTTAAACTTGCAAAATACAAAAATGAATCACATAGCACGACAATTTGATCCCTCATCTCACTCGTTTTTAACAATGCGTGCAACCCAAATAGGGAGAGCATTTTTGTTGGGTACCTCTGACGCAAAACACACACACTCAGCAACACGTGTGTGCACCCAACTCGTTTAAACCGGGGCATTTCCGAGCCCTGTTTGGGAATTTGGCAACCGCCGACAAGGAGGAGGAGAGGGCCTTGCCAGCTGTGGCCTCCCCAACCCGTCTCGCTGGCCACGTGTTCACAATCCGCGAGCTGGTAAATTAAGTGGGGGCATTCGCGGGTGTTTAAAATGTCACCTTCACTACAAATAGCCCCACCGTCACCTGTGCAGCACGCAGCTGAGCGAGCTCTCGCTCGTTTTAATTTAATTACAAAAATTTCGACCCCTGTTTGCAAGGATATCCTCGGCGGTCAGTGGCCACGCGCACAGCGAATTCTCAACGTACACGACCGCGTCTCTGGCGAGCGAGCGGGAGGCTAGGGGAAGTGGTGCGCATGCCGCCCCGGAGCTACGTGCGACAGTTGTTGTTGACGCACCGCAGCCCACGAGTTGTCGTTCCGCTCGTCACACGGCTTCGTTGAGTGGGCAGGGAGCGCTCCTGGGAACATCGCCGCCTCGTCGTCGCTCAGCCGTAGCCAAACATCGCGAGGGCGCGCGGATAGGAGAATCGCAGCTCGCCCAACGAAACTCTATCCCCGCGTCGGTCTGAGACTACTTCAGTTCTTCAACGTTGATCGAGTTGCGATCAGATTCAAGTCAGACTCCCACGACAAGGGATGTGAGTCACCTTTGATCACCTTCCAGGTGAGAACACCCCCCCCCCCCCCCCCCTGCTTGCAGCACGGGACTCCAAGATCCGATTTATGCAACAGAACTTCGGACGCAAACACGAGAAGGGCCCCTCTTCTGGACGGCGCGACGCGGACCAAGCGCCGTTTCTGCTTTCGCAAAAGACGGGGGGGGACGCGACGCGCCGTGTGAAACGTCACGAGCGAAAACGCATCTTGACTGCACACGCGCGCGGATTACAAACGCCTCCTCGTCTTTAAGCGGCGGCGTAAGGCAGAAGGCGGCGCCCCGCAGCCCCGCGCACCAATTCACACCGCCACCAACGGCGGGGCCTCCGTGCTGCGTCCACGCCGGCGCGCTGCGCGCCTCCTGCCGCTGCGTTTAACAACCAAGGCCCCCCCCCCCAACCAACCCCCCACAGTGTTCCCGAGCTCCATGCGACGGGGTCGCGACCCTTCCCTACCACGGAAGGGGCATAGCCCTCGAGGTCCACGCGAACAGGCGGGGCAGGCAGCGAGGCCCCACGGCTCCACAACGGCCTCGCGAGATGAAATGTTGAGATGTATCCGCGTACTTCCCCAACCCGACCAACCACCCACGGGGGATCCCTGCCTGCAGGACACGCGGTCGCCAGCCATCGCGGTGGCGGCGCTGTAAACAGCGGAGAGCTGCTGTTGCTGATTCTGCACGAGGAGTCCAACGCTCGCAACGAGAAAATGTATTTGATAAAATACCGATTTCTGTCCATGCAAGTTTTTGATTTCACTTGTTTTAACTTTATTGCTTGTCATCTTTTGCAACCCCCACCCCAGCCGGTCACCTCCTGCAATGAGACCCCCCACCGCTGGTCTCTCCTCACCTGGGTCCAGCTCAACGAGTGTGAAGCGCCGACTGGGCCGAGGCCATGAGCCTCACTGCACACAACCGCGTTACATCTCCAAGCGTCGGTTCGTCAGCGGAGCAGGCAGCGATTCTCCACTGCCGCCTCCATTGCCCATGCCTTGGTTTCTCGAGTCTTGTAGGAATCGTGGACTTTCCCCACTTTCCGCCAGGGATCTCTGCGCGAAAAGACGAGTCTCCCTTGGTCCACGAAGTAGGGCGAACGACGCTCTTTCACCCCGGGCACTGCGCGGGCACTCCGCCGCAGCCCGCACAAACCCTCCCCCCTCACCTGCTCGACGCCAATCTCCGCCGTCATTGCTTTTTGGATTCACCAACGTCCCCCTCCCCCCGTTCATTTTGCCGGTCTCGTGCTATGAGCGACACGCCCGGGAAGCGGCGGTGGCGGCTACGCACGTGGCCTGTGTGATCCAGCACTGCGGAGGTAGCGATGGTTTGGCGGATCACCGCGCGCGCGTGTTGTGACACTTCCCTTCACGTGAACGTCCCAGACGGAAATGTGTGGACTATCTTCCCTTTTGCAGAGGGTGGGCGCCTACCCCCTCACGCGTACAGGCTTTCCTCCCAATAAACACACGCGCGTTAATCAAGGGAAACATTTCTATACATAAAGGACCGCAGAGCTCAGGGACATTTTTTTTGGTAGCACCGGCTGCTCACCACCTGGCCGACTCTTTGCTTGCCCCGTGTGGTTCGTTGGTCAATTGCGAGATACAATTTGCGTGGACGCGAGAAACGGAAAAAACTAAACATTCTTGTTATTATTCTATTCATGTCAGTGAAGGGCCGCTGGGCAGCTGATGCCCGGGGGGGGGAGGGGGGTTACCATTAACCTCGCCCGGCTTCTCAGGGGCGCTGGCAGCAAACGTGTTCACTCGAAACTTGCCGTCACTTTAGACTCACGCCGTTTGGTGTTTTATAGTTCATTTTGATGATAGGAGGGGGCGATTTAGACACGGGGGGGCTGCCCAACGTTTGTATTCGAGGTGTCTCTCTCTCCCTAGAGTTTATGGGTGACGATCTTCCCCACCTAAAGCCTAAAGTCAACTGGAACTAAAATCTGGAAACAGTGAAATAACTCGCCACAACAGAGACGTGATCGCGAGCCAGAAAGCGGATTTCACTTTGCACACAAGGATGTGCAGCATTGTATGCGGAAGAGTCCTCAGTCTTATGCAGGCCACCGGGCTCAAAAGGAACTGCACAAGTGTTAACATTGTAAATGTCGACATGGGCCCCACTGGCTTCCAAGACGCACACGGCAGCAACGAACATCAATCCAAGAAGTTTAGGCGACACAATCGATCTTGTCAACAACGCGCGTTTACTTGGGTCGGCCAATGAAGATGACAGAGCCAATATCCTCGGTGCCGAGGTTCGTCTTTAAATGTCGTACGACTGTGGTTAACGTCACAAAGTTAGGAGTTTAAGATCTGCAGTAGAAATCGGGGCCGTCGACATTGTGGTGAATGCACCCGAATCGCAAACCGCCGTGTGAATCTAAATCCTGGACAAGTTTTGACCTGGGCGCATCGTCCACCCACGATTGAAAGATGAGTAACAGTTTGTGGAAAGTGTCCAATGGGCATCTGCTCGTAAAAAAAAAGGCCCATGACATGTGAAGGTGGAGTTTTCAATCACTGGCTTATGACTGCAAATGATTCCGCCCCATCGCGTGCAAGTGAGCCGGCATAACCTCCAACTCCACGTCGTTTGATGGATCAGTCGTGTTCTCAGAATGGACCAGGGGACCGTACACCAAAAAATTGCCCCGAGATGGATACCGCTGGGCAAAAGGAAACCTGGGAGACCTGAGACCACTAGGCGCATGAACGTGATGGACGAGTTGTCAGCGATCAACCTCTCTTGGGGCGAGGCTCAACGTGTTGCCAAGACCGGGAAGAAGTGGAGGGAAGTTATTGCGGCCTCATATCCCATTGAGGATGAAGAGAATTCACGGTGTCGTTTGACTTTGTTTCAAGAGGTACAAAGTTTGGGGCGAGGTCCAGTGTTGAACTTTTGGTCACGATTATTACCCTACAGGAGTCTATGACGTCAGGCCACTTGTAGGGATGAAAGGTCCAAGTTAGGGGTTATTTACGTATATGATTTTGGGTTAGGGTCACAGTCTGTTTTTGGAGCCTATCATGAATAAGAACCACCAAAGTACATACTTCTACGGAAAAAACTTTCCAGCACAAAACCGAAAGCGAATGCGTTTAACGCATTGGTTACAGTTGAGACATCTCAGCTGTGGTGGTGGTTGGGGGAAGCAGCAGCAGCACGGGACTACCACCTTCACCGTGTCCTCTCCAGGTCCGAGGAACCACGGGCGCTGGCATCTACCACTCGCCAAACTCTCAGAGGCCCATCAAAGCATTTCAACCGTCTCGGGCCAAAGTCGACCCAAAAGCTCCGAGCCCAACTTGTCACCGTGGCGGCTGCGTGGGGTCTCATGGCCGTGTTCCCCTTCTCCACCCCCTCCCATCTCCCTCTCGCTCTCTTTCCCTCTCCCAAACCCACACCGTAATCCTCCACCCTCTCTCTCCTGAGCTGAAGCGTTGGCTTCGTGAATTCTTCCCATCAGTTCTGAGGTTATACCTCCAACGTTCGTAGCGCTAATGGTGAAAGTTGGCGTTGGAGCGACGACCATCCCAAAAGGCTGTAGCCACAGCAGTTCCCACAGTGAGGTTGGGCTAACACTGGCCCAACGCAGCGTGTACACTTTCAAGGAACCATCTCGGGGATGTGTCCTTCCGTGCCACTTCTCACAACGAGGCCAGGTTGACTCCTCCTTCATAGGGATAGAGCCACCCGTGCCCCCCTCCACCACCACTACCCCACATGAATGCGATTCTCAGGCGTACATGCTGTACTCTGCTTGGGAAGTCGGTATTCTAAGGGCGCCTCTGAGTCCCCATCACAGAGATCGTGGCCTCGGTGGCACTGGGTGGAATTTGTTTCCGCAGCAGGAAGCCGTTTCATTAAACCTCACACAACCATGATTGTATCCAATCCGGCCAGGGCACACTCTCAAGTGCGCCCCACCACGCAAAGTTGTCAGCGCAAATGCCCCGAGGACGGATCAGCTCGGCGCATTGCCCATGCGGGTCCCTACCCTACGGCTCATGCATAGCGGCTATTCCACCAACAAAGCGTCCACCACTGCCAACGGGGGAAGGGGGAGGGTGAGCACCACTCTACACTCGCGCGAGCTGCAAGACACTTTCAGACGTCCAATTACATCGCAATTGGATCGTCAGCCTCGAGACAATGACACTTCGGCCCACGCGTCTTATGGATACTCAGATGTTGCATCCGAATCCCGTCTCGGCATCCTTCAAAAATTATCTTATACAGCCACTAGACTGCTCCCTCCAGCTGTGCAGAAGAGTGGTTCGTTGCGTCCGTGCCAAATAAAAATAACCTTCCGGTTACAGGCCATTAAAAATTACAAAACCATTCCTCTCGGATTCCCATGTAGTCACTGGGGACTAGGCTGAGAGCAGCAGACTGCACACACGAGGGCCTGGGTTGACCTCAAACGTGAGCCCAGAATTTAAACCCTGACCCACAAGCGGCGCTTCCTCGGCGAGCTTTCTCCCAATCCTGAGTCTTTGAAATAAAAAAAATTTGTGACAAAGTTCTAAGTTAAAAGTTTAAAAAAACTGATCCCTTGACAAAGGTCAGGGGCTGTGCTTCTTGTCTACACGTTCGCAATGCCAGACTAAAAATGGATCGGAAACTTTCAGGTCACGCCATCCGTAAACACCTGATATGTGCATTTGGCCCACTTATTAACAATGAGGTTTTGTGCCTTCAGCAGAGACTTGTCGATACATAAGAGGGGTTTTTTGGGTTACATTGCGGAAATATATAAATGTGCCGTTAAATCCGCCACCACCCGACACAGCCAAATCATAAGGTTCGTCATGTACAATAAAACGTGCCAATTAGTTACTAGCTCAGCACACCGGTGTGATGGAGAATAAACCCTCAGGTGGCTGCCGCCTGATGAGGCTGGTTATAATTACCGGCGAAACGTCACAGCACTCGAACTGTAAATGTCGTGGGGTTTATTCTGAAACACACCAGCTAGTGCTGAACTAGTAACTAATTGGCACGTTTTCCTTACGTGACAGACTTTACTAATAATAGGCTGTTGGATTGTGGTGAGTTTAACTACACATCCATATGTACACGATCTAATCCAAAAAAAACCTCTGTCATGGATAATATCGGTCGCGAAAGCCTTCTACGTGTTAAACTGATCATCGACGATCACCAGCCACTGGACGATACTGGGACGATACTGGAACGACACCAGGAGCGATTCCTATACTGCTCCTCCAGAACACAAGAGATTTAATCGCGGTGGGCATGCGGTGCCCTTGCGCCCACCACTCTCCCTTCTCACGAGCGCGACCAACACCATCTCCACGAACATAAGTCAGATTGGGGAGGGGAAGGAGAGGCGTGAAGGAGCATCATGCCGACTCCCCCAACTCGTATTTAAAAATAGTGAACACGAGGGGAAATGGACCGTGGAAGGAGATACAAACAACGAACTCTCAATCAGAGCAGCTGGTCACAGCAACGGATGGGCGAGTCTAGTGGGCAGCACTATCAAAAAGCACGTTTTTAATCACAAACTAATTTGTAGACGATCTCCGTCACCGCCCGCCTAATGATGTTGGTATTTATTACAACATAAGCAAATAGTACCATAGCTGGCACCTTGGAGGGGAGGACAGGCCACTTCCTATACAGATGTCGAGGCATTCTGTGAGGCCCAGAGCATCCACCCCATAATGCCTGCCAGGTCGCTGCCCAGGATATGAACTCCAATGGGACACTGGAGGGCTCTGTCCTAGGAGGTTGCCACCGCTCTGGATGGAATGGGCCCTTGGGAGGAGGCCTCTAGGCAGGTGATGCAGATCGCGGGCCGGGTCACGATTCTGACCTCGGAGGCCGCATTCCCCCGTCGCCGCCCTACGGCAACAGGACAAGCATCTCTCGGCCGTGCCAAATTTAGCTGTAAGAAATTCCCTATCCCGCTTACAAGAGAGGACAGACCTGGGACAATCGGAGCACGAGTCTACGCCCTCGCTGGACTCCCAGGCAGGGGAAAAATGGACGTCGTCACGGGAGTAACCTCGTTTAACCATTTCGACTCCACGTGGGCAACGCTCAAGACGGCGTTGTTGTGGGCACCACGCGTAAATGTAACGTGAGCATTACGCTGGGATAGCTAGCTAGGTAGCGTGTGGGAATGCGAGAAAGCGGGAGGACAGGAAACACTCGGTTGTGTGTTTAGGTCTTGGGGCTCCATCTCATGCTTTTAAAAAAATGAATAGGTTACTTGTAGCGCGTGGAGACACCCGCTCGCCCTAGCGAGATCACGAGGCGCAGAGGTCAGGACTGGTGGCATGGTGAGTGGTGCAGCTAGGGGGGGTGAGGGTGGGGGCAAGCGGGGGGAGCCAGGGGCCACCGTGCACCGCCAAACAACTGAACCTCTCTCTACTTTCCGGAAGAGCCCCGCTGTGACAGCGACATCACCGGCTGAACGATGGGCACCAACAGGCACCGATGGTCACACACTGCGCCAGGCTCCGCCACGCTGCACCACGCTGCGCATTCCCGTGCGCTAGCAGAAACCCAACCCAACGAGCCAATGTCGGTGTTCTGAGAACATCTTGAGGGACACTGATATAGCCATTAGAGAGGGGGTTTTTATTTGGGTTGGATCACGTAAATATAAATGAGGCTGGTTGTTGTAATTACCGGCGAAATGTGAATGTTGTGGGTTCACTCTCCGACACACAACCAGTGTGCTGAACTAGTAACTAGCTGGCACATTTTGTTAACGTGACAAAGCCTTACTCATTGGCCGTGTCCGGTGGTGGCGGGGGTTTAACGACACATCGATACTTACAAGACCTAACCCCAAAAAAAACCTTTATGGACATTGGTCACGAAAGCTTCCTACGACTACTATCACTACTACGAGTTAAACTGACGCCGACACAGATGGAGAGAAAAGGGCAAGATGGGCGCACACAGCAGGGTCGGGCTTGGTGGTTTACGCATCGAGGCAGCCCAAGCCTCCTGCCGAGGACAAACGATGAAGGAAAAACACAAATCTGTCGTCCCCACGGTATCAGCGACAACCTGTCCGGGGCTCGGTGTGCTGCGGGGTGAGGACTGGCCTGGGTCGTGTTGCTCATCAGCGTGGCGGAAATCTAAATGGGTCCCGGACTGCGCAGGGCAGGGGGGGGGGGGGTGTCTACCACCGGCACCACCTTCAACGCTGCAAATTCGGCTTCACATTCCTAAAAAAAAGTTTAGAAAAAAAAGTAAAAGCATAATAAATAAATACAAAACGATTATACACTTTATGTAAATTGTGATCTCTCCAAAAGACGTCAATGCTGCTGGCTACGCAGGACACGACGGAGCAAGGCGTGTGGAGCCGCTTGGCCTCGGCAGCCGAGACAACGAAGTAACGTCGGACGCATGAGGTGGTGGCGGTGCCCTCGACAGAACGAACACGGATGGAAACTAAGCGAAGCTGCATTCGCTGTGAACTCAGAAGATTAACTACCTCACGATATCCAACGTGGCAAGTTAAGAGGCGTAGATTTAATAGAAATCCCAACAAAAGAGCATCCCACAACGAAACACTACTCACCCCATTAGCACATTAACATTGCTACCCCTTGCACCAATGTAATGTATGGGCGTGCGTTGTCTGAAACATCTGCTCACCCTCTACATTTGGTTTGGATTCAACCCTTTTCGAAACTGATATTTGTTTAGTTTGTTGTCCTTCGTCCCGCACCTCCGAACAGCACGGTTGGCTACGTACGGTGCGAAAGAAGTTCGACGTGCGTACGTACGTTCGGCTCGTCACTTTGCTCTGTGCGGAGCGATTTCACGCGGTCCCATCGCTCTGCTTTTCACCACCGAAGGGCGTTGCCATTTCTGTCGCTTCTCCCTCCCACAGCCAATCGCCGTCGTCTACGCATTACACATGCCTCCCCTGCACACTGAGACTAGGAGACACGAGAGAGAGAGTGGGACCCCAGGACTCGGCTCGAGGTGGTGACCTCGGCTCACCCGGGGGGGGCGGGTGCTCAGGCTCCAAGAGGAAGCGGCCACTATTGCTCAATCCGCAGGGCTCGGCATGCGAGTGCGTCGCCCGCTCGCTAATTATCTTACATTGTGCCGACGCGTTGCGGGCCGCGCACACGCTTTAAAGAAAAAAAATCGTAACTGACCCCCCCCCCCTCCCGATGGATAGGACTGTGAGGACCCTGGGGAGTTTAGGAATGGGAGTGAAAAGGAGGCTTGGACCTGCACCAAGGAGTAAAAAAGGGCCAGGGTGAAGGGGAGGGGTGGGGGGATTCAGGTTTCAGATGAACTGGATCGGAGCTGGAGAGTGGACTCGGGCATTTTGGGGCTCCCAGTAACAAACGACTGATGGGCCCCCCCCCCGCCTCCCCCCGCCCCCGACTCTGCCTGTCCGATGTATCCATACTTATATATACACGAACACACGTGCGTACACATATACATATATGTACAATACAGTATATAGAGGATGCTGTCGGAGCGACGTCACAGGTCAGTAGTCAAGAAGCGACTCCACTGCCCAGACCTGACCACTGGGGCCCGGTGGGCGCGCGCAGGGGTGGGAGGGTGGACGTCCCCATCCACACCCCGTCCCCCGCCCCCGTCGTTTCGTCCGCACCGCCATGGCCTCGTCAGTCGCTGTCGTCGGAGCTGATGACAATCTGCTCTCCCGCCGCCTGTGCCCCGGCCCGGGGGAGGCCCCCCGGGGGCGGCTGCGGTGCCAGCGCGGGGAAGGCGGCCCCGGGGCCATGCAGGAATGACAGATCCGTCGCCGGCAGCAGCGACGGCGCCGGCAGCGTCAGCGAGGGCAGGAGGCCGTGCTCGCGGAGGCCTTGGTCCCTCAGCAGGGTCTGCGCGAGCGTCGAGGACGAGAAGGGCGAGCCGGGCGGCAGGGCGGCCTGCGGCGAGGACGCGTGCGATGCCGCGCCCCCTGCCGCGGGGTTCGTCGACGGCGGCAGGAAGTATCCGCCCCCCCCGCTGTAGAGGCGGGGGTCTCCGTACACCTGCTGGTAGGGGTAAAGCGTGGGCCCTACACACAGCGGGTGTCCCAACGGGGCGAGCGGCGCCACGGCCAGCGGCTCGGGGAGCCCCGACGTGGCCGACGAGGGCCCGGGCGGGGAGAGAGCCAGGCCGTTGCGTGTCCGTGCCTCCTCCTCCCCGTCCTGCTTCTCCTTCTCCGCGCATCCGTTGAGCTCCGTGCTTTGCCCGCCGTCCCTGCGCAGGCGCTCCGCCAGGGCACCGTCTCCACGCCTGTCCAGCTGCCCTTTCTCCTCGGAGCGCCGCTCTCCTCCTCCTCCACCGCTATCGCTGGGCAAGGGCTGCTGAGTGTGGGTGAGCGCGGGGGCAGCCGGGAGCTCGTGGGAGTCTGGTCCACAATGCATCGGCGCCTCCATCAAGCCCAGCGCAGACGCGGCGGCGCCCCACGGCTGTGAGGAAGAGTGCGGCACTGGCACGACCTCGCCTGCACACAGGAGAGCGAGAGAGCCATCAGCACATGGCCTGAAAGGGCCACAACCCACGAGTGCCATGGCCTGTGAGTTGCATGGCCTGCGAGTGTCATGGCATAGAAGTATCACAACCTACGAGTGTCACAACCTGCGAGCATCACGGCCTACGAGAACCACAACCTGCATGTGCCACAGCCTGTGAGTAGCAGCAACAACAACCACTGTTCACCACTAAGTGGCGGTGATGTCACCACGGCGCCTGTGCCAGGCCACGTGCACTTTTAGGCCATGTGAAGTGTCGAATGCCCACTGGCAGGAGGTCATGGAACAGACCCAGGTGCCATGGGTTGACTGAGATGACTGACAGATGCACCGACTGTGCTCCCCACTGTGCCAACTCTACGTTTTAGCCGCCCGGCGCTCCGCTCATTGTTGTGAGCGTAGCTCCTCTGCCCTCCGTTGTTTTTGAAGGGCACAGAGGCCAATCTTGATATTGCTAGTGCCAGTCAGCTTCACATCCTTCTGTACTGCGTAAATCCATCTCTTTTCCAGCACGTGCCACGATATTTAGCCCCATCTATCTGGCCAAACAGAAGCTGCTTGGGCATGCGGTGGGGATAGGACGAGCCACATCCTGCACCGTAGGATGTGGCACAAGCTCGGGGACACTAGAGGTGGCAAGTGCCCAAGACTACTGCTCGCCCATCTACCCAGGACGCTTAGGATCAAGGAAACAGGGAAACTCCACGTGACAAAAACCCAGGGCAGAAAAACACGTGAACAGATACAAAAAGCCTGTTCAGCCCACTCCTCCTGCTCAGCCCTCTCCACCTCAATCCCTCGCCACCTCTATCCCTCTCCACCTGCACAGCCCCAGCCCTGGATGTGCGAGAGTGAATGGGGCGTGCAGTGACCTCCAGGGGCGGTGCGTCCGGGCTGCTTGGGTCCGGACCTGACGGCGAAGATCTTGCCGTCGTTGGTGCGGATGTAGACCCCTGTGGGAAAACGCGGGTCCTGGTTAGATATCGGGGTTGTGCCCGGCACCCTTGCTAAACAGCACGGCCATTGAGAGGCATTCACAGCAGGTAGCTGCCGCAAGACCACTACCTAATCAATCTCCCTGCTTTGGCAGTGCTTCTCAGTCATTCGAGCCCCAATTATTGCACTCCCTGGCTCTGACATTCCTCCTCAAAGACACTGGTGGGAACCAGCAACCGCATCAGAGCAGCAACAGGCCGATGCGCAGATTTCCTTAACTAACAAAATATTAAAAACAAGCCAAAGTGGTGCGCTTGCGGCCATGCAAACCAAACGATGAACCATTAAGTGGACGCAATGTAGTCTGCGCTCCTTCAATGGAAGAGGTGTAGCAAAGCTACACAAAACTCTCTCCCCTGAAGCCCTCTCATCGTGGCCAGCAGACCTTGATAATGGCATTTACCCCATCAACGTAATGTTGCCATCGCATAAAAGAATAGAGATTTTTAGGAAAGCTTTCGTGATGCCTGCCATGAAAGCTATTTTATCCTGTTTGAACCTTGTCAGCACACTGAAAATGGTAATTTTGGGTGAGTCGGTTCCTGTCAGTAAACAGCCAATTCGAGAATGGGACATCCTCCAAATGCAATCTTTGGCTTTGTAGTCATGTTACCATCCCTTGCTGCAGCAGGATGTGGCAGGTGATATCTCCGACCTTCGTTGCTGTCGTCTGAAATTTTAGCTGTGATATCTTCAGCAAGGACCGTCACGGACACATTCTGCGTTCACGCCACCGTATTTACTGTCCAGGGGTGTCATTGTTTTGAATTCCCTGAATAAATTGGCACATCTCTGTCGAGCAACATTGCGATTATTTGCCGAGTCTGTTTGTCCAGATTTCCACGGTCGCCCCACTTCAACACCTTCCGTTCATATTCTTGACCGAAGTTTAAAAATGCTGTACGGTTTTGTAGCCCTTGGGGCTAAATTGCCATACCGCTCTCCTGCGAACCCAAGCTACTCAGGCTCCCCCAGAGGCAAGCCGCAGGTTGCTGCACTGACAAAAGGGCCGCCGTCGCCACCCCCGCCTCTTCTGCAAGTGACATTCGCGCGCCCACTTCTGCAGCACTCTAATTGCAGGCCCTCCTCTTGCGTTCTACTGGTGCCATAGCCGCTCCTCCGGTCACGTTCGTGACAGCAGTGCGCACATTTAGCACCAGCAGAGCTTCGGTGCACAATGTCATTGCCGTTGTCACATGACTCTCCCTCGATGCTGTGCGGTTTCCTTGCTGTGGATGCACGGGTTCCACTCCTCTCTCGCTCTCTCTGACTTGAGCTTCTCCAGTCCACGTTGCATCTTCGTGATATTCGGTCCGTTTTGTGTTTACCATCGCCATGCCACGAGTAGTTTCCTTGCTCCCACCCCGGGTGTTGGCACTAAATACTCTGACGGCAATCTTTTCAATTTCAGGAGTCCCCTTCTTATTACGTAAGGGATGTTGCATTCCTTGGAAATGTGACTTCACTCGAAATTGCTTAAAGCAAACTCCAATTTTCCCAATGACATTATGTTAAATCAGGAGTTGCTTTCCTCATCGACATTTCTTGGGAAAAAAGTGTGACTAAATAGCACGGATGGCTAAGTAGGGTGCGAAAGAAATTCAATGCACATACATGAAGTGTAAAAAATGTATATGATTATTTGTGGACATACGTTTTAAATAAATACAGTTAGATACAACTTATCAAAGATGGCTTCAAAGTTTTCTGATCCGAGGCCTCTTGGGGTGAGCATTGGTGGAGTTGCAATAAAGGACTCCTTCACACTTCGTTGTTCTCCGTGTCCTTTATTGGGTTCTTCCACGCACCCGCTGTTCCTTGCTCCGACTTCGCCTTCCGCGCGTCCGTGCGCCCCGCGCACGCTCCCCTGTGGCTCTCGCCCACGCCGTCACCTGTCTCCCTTCCGTGTGCTCTCCCTCACCCGGCCCGGGACACACTGCCCTTCGGGTACTCCGCACACGCTCCCTTGTCTGTGTCTCTCTCCGTGCGATCCCGCACGCTCCCCTGTCTGGCCGCACCCCACGTACGCTGCCTTCCCGTGGGCGCCTATCCCTTCTCGACCACGTGGCAATGGCGCCACGGCTCCTTCCACACTCCTGCGTGGATCCCTCTTTGGTTCTGTCTCTCCTCCCCCCTTCTCCTTCCGGCTCTCTCCTTATATCCCCCTCTCCCACGTGACCCAACTCCACCTTCCGCCCTGCCTCTGCCTCCGCCCCCCCCCCGTTCACCCCGCTCCCATTGGAGCGAGGTGAGCAGTGGCCCCTCCCACACGCTCTCACCACCCCGGCACGTGTGAGCGGCGCGGAGGCCGGCAACCACCCTGTCCTTGCTCGCATTACAGAGTGATGCAGACGAAGGGGCAGGATCGCCTTCTTCTTCATCTGACGATGAAGCTGGAGCCACAGGAAGGTTCACCAGAGGAGGCTGCCTCTCTGCCGGGCTCTTCTCCGGACCGTCCGGCTTGATTGCAGAACGTTTAAAAAAAACGTCCAAAGACGGCTGGACAAAATTCTTCTGCTTCGTTGTTCCAGTTGCATCAGATCCTCACTTGAGAGCAACTCAACCACGTTGTCCGACTCCTCCACAATGTTGAGTCCAGCTATTCTGCGACGCAATACTCTGTGCTGTGCGCGTATGGCGCGTGCCACGGGTCAGGGCTGCCTTCCCCTGGGTGCATGTACACGTCAGTATCACATCGCAAAATAGTTTGTTTTCGCTGGGTGCGTTTCAAGTTTTTTATGCGCAAGAATATGCACTCTTTTTTGTTAAAGAACCCATATGCGAAACGTTAAACTCATTCCCTAATTCGTCAGCAACGTATATGCGAAACAACGCATAATGCGGCAACTCATAGCTGGGGGATTCCTTTCTATCTCTGCATGGAAGAAATAAAATGCGTAAATATCCATGGTATATACGTAAAAATATATATAAATTAGTAAAATACGTAACAAATAAAATAACAAAGTATCACAGCACACTGGGACTTTCTTGTAGAGAGATCCAGTACCTGATGCTCATGACGGTTGCATGACAATTTCTCCTATTAACTATATTCGAGTTTGCATCAAACGACAAACCGAACATGCAAATAACCGTGGACCTCAACTGCAATAAATCACCCCACAGCAGCCCCAAAGAACTTAATATGAACAACTCTCCAGTCAAGAGGCTCGCAGGAGCAAGTTTCAGCAAGGCCCCCCCCCTTCACAGAGGTTCCCCCCGTCCCCCCACAAATCCCTGCGCAGCCAAACCCCAAGGGAGCCCCAATCAATGGGGTCCACGCAGGGCCCCCAGTGGTGCCTCTCCCACCTGGGATCCAAGAGCGTGCTTCGGGAAGCAATTAGAACCAAGGGGTGACCCTTGACAGGAGCTCGCATGAATAACGTTCAGAGTCTGGGTTGAGAAACTCGGTAAACTGCTGTGAAGCGCCCAGGGCCACGTCTCTCTCACACACACACACAAGCTTCAAGCAACACAAATCTGCGTCGAGTGAGAAATTGAACAGCAGGAATGGCACGAAGGCAGCGACCGATGAGTTTCATTTGAGCAACATGGGAGCCCATTGAGATTCAGTGCGAGAGGAATGTGGCAAACATTAGTTACAGTTGTTGCTTTTGAGACGTTTTCGTTGCAGGCAATTGTTCAAATTTGACATGTGGGCCGTGACAATGGCCCTTCTCTTGCTGACGACGTCAGAATTTTGACCGTAAGCCTCTCGGAGGAGGCAGGATAACTCTGATGAGCATCTACAGAAACCGATGGGTGGCAGCAGGAACCAGAGGCACGTGAGTGCACTCAGCGACCAACGTAGGGCCCAGGGTGTGGTCACTGTGTGCCAGCGTTCTGGTTTTGTTCCCAAAGGTCTAACTTACTTTTTTATTTTACCAGGTAAGGCCCACTGAGCTGCTATACAGCTCTTTTTCAGAAGCTACTTGGTAACAAATGATAGGTCAACGAAGTGGCTTATCATCATGTGGGAATATACAGCCGCCAAATACTCCCAATGTGTGTTTATTCTCTCATGTGGATGGAAAAACCTGAGGACCCGGAAAAAAATCAACGTGACCACGGGGAGAGATAACATGCAAACTCCAAATATACACAGCAGGCGTCAGGGTCGGGATCGAACACACTACATCCTCTATACCAGGGAGAGGTAGTTAACATCTTGGCAAACAAAGTTTCAGTAAATGAAAAAAATAAGACTGTTGACAGCAACTGCAGGGAGGCAGATTTTCCTCGGCAACTAAGTTATCGATTTAGTTGCCAGGAGTGTGTGCCACGTGCCAAACGGCACCCCGGACGCCTTTCATGAGATCAGTCATGAGCACATTTTGATATTCGCGCCATTCCGAGAGCACAAGGCAATCATGAAGGAGGAAGGCGCCGCTGTGTTTCAGACAGCCCACAGTGGGGTTACAGTGGGGGGGGGGGGGGGGGCGATGATGCTGCGTTGC
This sequence comes from Entosphenus tridentatus, assembly GCA_014621495.2. NCBI lineage: Eukaryota > Metazoa > Chordata > Hyperoartia > Petromyzontiformes > Petromyzontidae > Entosphenus > Entosphenus tridentatus. The sequence continues at coordinate 263,417 of CM025647.2, forward strand.
GTAAACCCAATCGGATGTTCCGCGGGTACTTTAAGAAACTTCGAACCGTGGCAACAAGCTCCATATCACGGCACTTTGCTGCTATGGAAATATTCTGGTCAATAATTCTAATGGCAGAGAATCTCCACGGGCTTCCACGTGACTCGAGGAGAACGGTGCGGCGGGGAAGGGCTGCCTCTGCGGCGGGCGTGTCGCGGGCCAGTGTGGGGTGCGCGCTAGACGTCATCAGTTACCCCTGTTCCCCTGGATGACGAAAATGTTCTCCCCCGCCGAGATCTTGGCTTGTGTATTGGTGGATGTGTGTGATCCGGGAACCACAATATCTGATGAAAATAAAAAAGCACACATCGTTCACACTTTGCAACATCTGATAAAGATGAGCCTGGGCCCAATAGACTGCTGCTGCTGAGGCACAGAACCAAAAAACACGGGCGGCCAGAAAGAGAGAGAGGCTGCGGCCAAATTCACCCATCGGTGGCTAGCGCCATCATGGTAACCGTGGCAGCATCGAGAGAAGCAAAATTACACTTTGTGTGGCAACGTATTTTTCAACACGGATTCAGCCGTTACCCCGTAGCTTAGGCCTGTGAAGGGGGGGGGGGGCGGGTTTAGGTGTTACGGCTGTGGCAAGAATTAAGCGGCAAGGCAATGTTGGGGGCAGAGGGTAGATGGCTCAGACGGCTGCTACTATCTGCTTCAGGAAGGGACCCACGAGAGCCAGGTTAAAATCTCAGGCTCCCACAATTGTTTGGTGATCTCAGCACAGTAAACGATGACTGGACTGATAGGCACATTCTGTGCCTCTCGATAATCTAAACCATGAACTAAACTATTATTTTTATTTGACCAGGTAAGGCCCACTGAACTATATGCCTCTTTTTCAGAAGTGACGTGGCTACAAATGATAGCTCAACGAAGTGGCTTATCATCACGTGGAAATTTTACAGCAGCCAAATACTCTAAAACGCTTATATGAAAATAGAGTCGACTGATTGCGAGCGCGTGGCTCTGCGCTGATGACAAGCCCCAATTTCTGGATGTAAAGGTGTTCCCGGACAGGAGCGGTCAGTTGGAGCCGAGGTGGAGACGACCGCTGGGGTGGGACGGGGGGCTAGGCCACGAGCTCTCTCTCCCATAGGGGGAACCAACACACAAGCCTCACAGCTTCCCTCTCACGTCGCCTTCTTCTCATGCCAGTGCCAGGCCGAGGCTGCGCTGCCGCCGGGAGGGGGGGGGGTTCACAGGGCCCAGCGAGAGCCTGTTTCCTCCATCCCGTATTTACTCAGAGTTCTGCATTTTATGACGTTTTGCCAAAAGCATTTCTGGGAACAGTTTTGTATGCGAATGCAGGGGTTTTTCTGACACAAGAACGACAATCAAATTATTTCCCACTCACTCCATTATAGGCACTGTTTTTGTCTGAGTAGATAACATATGGATGCCGATTTAGAAATGTGCAACACTGTGGCTTTGCACTACTGTTGTGTTTTTGTATTGTGTTTGTTGTAACGTTCTAAAAAAGAGCTTCATAGCTTATCGGATGTATCCTGCAGTAAAAATAGAGATTCTGATTCTGATCTGGAACGCGAGATCTACTCTACGGCACAGAATGGGCCATGGTGCCTGTCTGGATGATAACCAATCCGGAATGTTTAAATCCGGGGAATCCTCACTCAACATCCTGAACACTTTGTCAGGAGGATTGGATTTTGAATCTTTTCAATAAATTTTTTGCGCTCATTTATATCTTTGACCTTGGAAAAAAATACACGAGCGGATGGAAGGGCAACGCTCAACTGAGCAGACCCCCAGTAAGAAAATCCTCATGAGTCTTCCTCACCATTTCTACCCAAGTAATTTTAAATCACTAAAAAAAGCTGAAAGATTCCCAGAAATGCTATTTAAAAAAAACATAAACGCAGAACTCTTTCGCAGCAAATCTCTCTTCATTCAGGGCATCGTGTTTATCAACAAAATGTTGCAAGAAAATTTGCCTCGCATAATTTTATGCTCTGGGTCATCTTTGGGTCATCTTTTTGCCTTGCGGGATAGGCTGCCCAGAGCGATGATGATGCTTTAAATCAGAAGGGTGAGGGTGCACAGTTTATTGGGCTCAAGCAAGAGGAACACGATCAATTTCATTGACGTCAGAGACACCGCAGGTCAATTTGAGCAAAAACACAAAAGGGGTTCATATTTTTTGGGTCTTTCGGTAAAGTCATGAAGATAGGTTCAAAAAGAATAACAAAAAACAACGAAGTTTCAATCGCAACACAAGCAGTCGTCATCACGTAAAGGGGGTTAGCCTCTCAAGGCAAACTGTTTATAAAAGTTTAAAATGGGTGTAGCCGAAGTGTCAGCAGCATGGGCGGGGTAGCTAATTTTAATGTAAGGGATAAAAAACGGTGTCCCCCAGCAGCATGTACGGCGGTGCTAGATATTATTATAGTCGTGGGCAATGCTGGTGCTGGTGGTGGGTTTCCACCAATTAATGGGCTGCCAGGTAATTATTGCACCTCGCTTTCAGCTGCATGGGCGAGGTAGCTAATGTTAATGTAAGGGATTAAAAACGGTGTCTGCCAGCAACATGTAGGGCAGTGCTGCCAAGTAATTAAACACTCACCCTGGTGGCGGTGGAGGTTGCTGCTAGAGGTGATGGTAGTTGTGGGCAGTGATGGTGCTGGTGGTGGGCTTCCACTAATAAAGGGCTACTGCTAGCGGTGATGGTAGAAGTGGGTAGTGATGGTCCTGGTGGTGGGCTTCCACCAATTAAAGGGGTGCCAGGTTTAAAATGGAAACATTACAGCCAGTTATGACTTAAACTGGTTGATAACGTCCTTCCAGTGATTGCTGAGTTTGGAACCATCTTCTCGGTTGAAATTGTGTCTGTCTGTATATGTGGATGGCTTCATGAACGAATCTTTGTTGATAGCCAGTGGGTTTGCAAAGTACCTTCGTCTTAGAGAAATCAATTTCGTGTGAGCCCATTGCATTAAAACAATGATCAGCCACGGCCGAGGTATTGGTCCTACCGTGTTTCAGATCTGCCTCATACTCACGAACACAATCCAAGACATGTGGCTTAGTTTCCCCAATGTAACTACTGCCGCAGACACAGCTGCGTTTGTAGACGCCGAGATATTGCATGTCAGGGATCACATCCTTCACAGATGGGATCAAATCACGAATTTTATGGACTGTGTTAAATCGAACCTGGATCTTGAATTTGCTCATGATTTTGGAAATATTTTTGATGACCCCTGCTATGTATGGCAAGGTGATGATTTTGATTGGGTAGTCAGATGGTTCTTTCCCAACAGTTGGGGTGATGGCTTTACGGATGTCTGAATATCCATTGGTCTTGAGAGCTTGGTGTACGTGTTCAGTTCACTGGCTAGGTGATGATGGTCGGAAATACATTGAGCTCTATGGTGTAGAGTTTTGATGAGGGAATTATTCTGGGATGGATGGTGGTGGGAGTCAGGTTTTAGGTAGGCATCCGTATGGGTTGCTTTCTTTTAGACACTGGCCCATTGAGCCATCTGGTCTCTTTTCGATTAAAACATCCAAGAATGGTAGCTTGCCATCCTTTTCCACCTCCATGGTGAATTTGATGGCTGGGTGTATTGAATTTATGTGGTTGAGGAATTGGTTTAGAGCTGGTCGGCCATGTGGCCAGATGACGAACGTGTCATCTACGTACCTCTTCCACAAGGACGGACGTAGAGTGGATGCCTGGATGGCATCTGTTTCAAATTTTTCCATGAAAACATTGGCTACAACCGGAGATAAGGGAGAACCCATTGGGGTACCTTCCCCTTGTTTGTAAAATGTTCCATTCCAGGTGAAGTAAGTGTTGGTGAGGCAGTGTCTCACCAGGGCCGGTACATCAGCATTCAGTCCTTGTTGGACCAAATTTTCAATGATTGCAATGGTGTCATGCACAGGAACTTTGGTAAACAGAGACTACATCGAAACTAACGAGCAAATCACCTGGAGATAATGAGATGTCCTTAAGTAACGATATCAAATTTAGATTTAAAGCTTTCGTGACTGCAGGGATTCATCTTCTTGGTTCTTTCGGTAAAGTCACGTAGAATGGAAATAATAAAATAATAAAAATAAAACATAATAAAATAATTCTCATGACGTTTCGGCCACAACGCAAGCAGCCGTCCTCAGGTGGAGAACAGGTCTGTCGAGAAGACAGAGTCTGAATGACACACCCCAGGCTTGGAGCGTCTATTTAAGCTGGGATGGAGGGGGGAAGAGCGCCTTGCATATCAAGAGGAACTGTGCATATTTATGGGAAATGCAGATATGCGATTAGTACTACTTGTGAAAAGCGTAGGGGGTTTGGCGGGGGGTTTAAAGTCATATTATGCCCGTGCATTATGCAGGATTAGCAGCATCAAAGGGAGGGGATAGGGGTAACATTAATAAAGGGAAGGAATGTTAAGAGTATGTAGCTGCAGTAACTAAACCACCACGTAAACAACTAAAGTATAAACTACATAGTATCATCAGTATACTAAATATACTCTCCAATAAGCTGAGCTACTAACAGTAAGTAATAAATAACAATTCTATGTCGCAAAAAATATAATATGCTTCCAGCTAAACTTTATTCTCTTACATCACACGGGTCTACACCGTACTATATACTGCCATAGACAAACCCAACATTGAATTATATACTGTATTACTATACACCACCCTATTCCTTATACATTGTAATATTACACTATGTATTATTCTACCCACCCTACTGTATATCACACTGCTGTATATTCACTATACAATTACGATACTATATATTACTTTGTACATTGTATTAAACATTACAATTTTATACTATTTATAATTATACAATCTGCTATACACTATACCATTGACCGACGCGTGAAAGATACTAAGAGGAAGCAACGAAATATGTCAATGGGAGAGTGGTGGTAGGAGACTTGCAGCGGAGCAAATAATCCATTCCCTGCTGAAAATACAAGATATATAGTCAATGCCAGTGAGTGGACTGCGGTCTGAAAGTCACCGTAAACGCGAACACAATCAGTTAAGATCCGAAATGGTTTATTACGTCCTTCCAATGATTGCTGAGCCAGAATCCATCTTCTCGGTTGAAATTGTCTCTGTGTTTGTATATGTGGATCGCCTCATGAACGAATCTCTCATGGTAGCCAGATGGCTTGCAGAGAACCTCTGTCTTGGAGAAGTCAATATCATGTGAGCCCACTGAATTGTAACAGTGATCTGCCACGGTTGAGGTGTTTGTCCTACCGTGTTTCAAGTCTGCTTTATGTTCACGGATGCGGTCCGAGACATGTCGTTTGGTTTCTCCAATGTAACTGCTACCACAGAGGCAACTTAGTTTGTAGACGCCAGGGTACTGTATGTCTGGAACCACATCTTTTACAGACGGGACCAGATCACAGATTTTATGTACTGTGTTGAATCGAACCTGGATCTTGTGTTTCATCAGGATTTTGGAGATCTTTTTTGTGACCCCAGCAATGTACGGTAAGGTGATGGGTTTGAAAGGCTCCTCAACAGGATCCTTCTTGATGGTTGGAGTGATGGCTTTGCGGATTGTGTAGTCGGAGTAACCATTAGCCATAAGAGCTTGGCGTACGTGTTTGAGTTCACTGGCAATGTGTTCCTGGTCGGAGATGCATGGGGCTCTATGGTATAGAGTCTTGATGAGGGAATTCTTCTGGGATGGATGGTGGTGGGAATCCGGTTTTAGGTAAGCATCCGTATGGGTGGCTTTCCTGTAGACAGAGTGGCTCATTGAACCATCAGGTCTCCTTTTAATTAGGACATCCAAAAAGGGTAGCTTGCCATCTTTCTCGACTTCCATGGTGAATCTGATGGTCCATACACCCACCACTGGCATTGACTATATATCTTGTATTCTCCGCAGGGAATGGATTCTTTGCTCCGCTGCAAGTCTCCTACCACCACTCTCCCATTGACATATTTCGTTGCTTCCTCTTAGTATCTTTCACGCGTCGGTCAATGGTATAGCGTATAGCGGATTGTATAATAATAAATAGTATACAATTGTAATGTTTAATACAATGTACAAAGTAATATATAGTATCGTAATTGTATAGTGAATATACAGCAGTGTGATATACAGTAGGGTGGGTAGAATAATACATAGTGTAATATTACAATGTATAAGGAATATGGTGGTGTATAGTAATACAGTATATAATTTAATGTTGGGTTTGTCTATGGCAGTATATAGCACGGTGTAGACCCGTGTGATGTAAGAGAATAAAGTTTAGCTGGAAGCATATTATATTTTTTGCGACATAGAATTGTAATGTATTACTTACGGTTAGTAGCTCAGCTTATTGGAGAGTATATTTAGTATACTGATGATACTATGTAGTTTATACTTTAGTTGTTTACGTGGTGGTTTAGTTACTGCAGCTACATACTATTAACATTCCTTCCCTTTATTAATGCTACCCCTATCCCCTCCCTTTGATGCTGCTAATCCTGCATAATGCACGGGCATAATATGACTTTAAACCCCCCGCCAAACCCCCTACGCTTTTCACAAGTAGTACTAATCACATATCTGCATTTCCCATAAATATGCAAAATTGCTATTGATATGCAAATTATTTTGTCAAGGCGCTCTTCGCCCCTCCATCCCAGCTTAAATAGACGCTCCAAGCCTGGGGTGTGTCATTCAGACTCTGTCTTCTCGACAGACCTGTTCTCCACCTGAGGACGGCTGCTTGCGTTGTGGCCGAAACGTCGTGAGAATTATTTTATTATGTTTTATTTTTATTATTTCCATTCTACGTGACTTTACCGAAAGAACCAAGAAGATAACGATATCAAGTGAGCTGAGTTAAGTACAGCTTAGGTGGTCTTACCAGTGAATGGTTGTAAGGTCTCAAACAGAAATCGGGCCAAGTTTGTAGGTGGATGAGTCAATGGTGGAGACGATAGGAAGAAGGGGTGTACCTTCTCTATAGATTTTTGGTAAGCCATAAAATCTGGGTGGTCTAGCAGCAGATGGTTTTAAGGAAAACCGCTTGGTTGGTTCGATTAAAGATGTAGAATCAGTGATGATATTGTTGGTTTTCGTAACGAGGCTGTTGGTGGGATCTCTTTTAATTTTTGTATAGTTGCCAGCATTAAGTAGGTCCTGAATTTTGTTATTGTGTGTGGTTTTGTCCATGATGACTGTGGCATTGCCCTTGTTGGCTGAGGATGACAAGGTCATCCCTCTTTTTGAATCGAGAAAGCACTACTACCATCACCTCTAGCAGCAACCTCCACCGCCACCAGTGTGAGTGTGTAATTACCTGGCAGCACCGCCCTACATGCTGCTGGGGGACACCGTTTAAAATCTCTTACATTAACATTAGCTACCCCGCCCATGCTGCTGACACTTAGGCTAAGCTCATTTTAAACCTTTATAAACAGTTTGCCTTGAGAGGCTAACCCCCTTTTCCTGATGACGGCCGCTTGTGTTGCGATCGAAACGTCGTAGTTATATGTTATTTTATTTGAACCTATCTACGTAACTTTACCGAAAGACTCTAAGAATATGAATTCCTGCAGTCAAGAAAGCTTTAAGTCAAGATTTACAAAAGGGGTAGTGAAGTCACGGGAGTCCACATCACCCGAGGCCTCGCAGTCCTGAGCAGTGTCTCTCTCAAGCGGCCGCGGCGTCTAGGGGCTGGGCGCAGGAGAGCGAGTGGCCTCGCTTACCCCCATCAGATATACGCGGTGTTACTCAAGCCAAAAAAACGAGAGAGAAACATTCGGAGGCAATGTCCCTGTGATGGAGCTGTGCATGAGCATGTGTGAGAGGTGAGAGGTGAGCCTGTGGTGCAATGGTTAGAGCGTGGCACTACGAACCCGGTGACACAATTTAGATTCCCACTCCATCCGGTGAGCGCCACTCTCCAGCAAGACGCGCAGAGATGTGCCCGTGTGTGTATGCCTGTGTGATTTCTCAACTCCGTCATTGAGCACCCAGTGAACGCGAAGCAATTGTCTTTAAACTTGCAGCACATGACTAAAACCAGGAGGCCTGACTTTGAAAATGGAGTCGACTATCTGTGTCGTGAGTGGTGTGTGTGTATGAGGTGTGTGTGTGTGTATGTGTACAAGGTGTGTGTGTGTATATGAGGTGTGTGTATGTGGTGTGTGTTTGAGGTGTCTGTATGAGGTGTGTGTGTGTATGAGGTGTGTATGAGGTGTGTGTGCATGAGGTGTGTTTGTGTGTATGAGGGAGGTGTGTGTATGAGGGATGTGTGTGTGTGTATGAGGGATGTGTGTGTGTGTATGAGGTGTGTGTGTGTGTGTGTGTATGAGGTGTGTGTATGTTGGTATGTGTATGAGATGTGTGTGTGTGTGTATTAGGTGTGTGTGTATGAGTTGTGTGTTTGTGTATGAGGTGAATGATATCTGGGTCTGTCCTGTGACCTGCCAGCGACCTTTCGGCACTTAAAGTGCACCTAGCCTGGCACAAGCGCCATAGTGACGTCACGGACACTTAGTGGCGAATGACGGTTATTGATGTGTGCGTGCGGTGCGCTGGCCGCGCTGGCGCTGCACCGCGCTACCGGTGGTCGTGACGATCCTCTGCACGTTGACGCCGGCGCGCTGCAGGGAGCTCATTGTAAGTGCGGCGGGGTTGAGGACGCCGGGGGTGAGGCCGGACCCAGCGGGCACCACGCGGGGCAGCATGGGCACGGGCGTCGTCTGCATGGGCGGCACGTTGGCCACGGGGCGGCTCTTGAGGCCCGCGTGCATTGAGAGCCTGGGCCGGGGTTGCGCATCACACACACACACGAATGCACACATGGCGACGCGCGTGGGCACGGTCACAAGCCGTGGCGGGGGTGCTCGCCGAAGGTACAACCAAAGACGGCGCGCCCGCTTCTCCTCGCCACCGCCGATACACATCTCGCACCGAGGCACGCGCGCATGCGGTGCACAACACAGCCACGGGGGGCGTCTAGTCTACGGTTGTTAAAATGTCTGTTGGTGTAGCCTCACTTGGTCAACACGCACTCACAGATTACCACGCCGCGAGTCACCCAACTGATGATTAGCGCGGTTGGCTACGGTACGGTGCGAAGGAAGTTCAACATACATACGTACACAGCACACGCCCCACCCCCTCACACGCCTCCCGCAATAACACTCCTAAAAGCATCACCCCTCCACTGTGTCTCTCCCACTTACAATGTTAGGCCCCTGTGTAACTCGCGAGTTGGTGCTGTTCCATTTCACTTAACCCCCACCCCATGTGACCATACGTTGTACCTTTCCCTGGTTATGGTTCAATCAAATACTTCTGGTTAAACAAAATATATACACGGGTGTTTGTGCATCAACGGTGACCAGTTTTTCTGCACGTATGGAATGTCTGTGAACAGACACCACATTGCAACCTTTGTAACTGAGAATTGGAGGCAGCTGCCCCAGTGGTTGTAAGTGGTCAGCAGCGCATTGGACTTGCCATCCAGAGATCACCGGTGCAATTTACTCGTAAATATTACCTTTAGGCTTGTCGCTGTGCCAATTGGTCAGTAGATTTGTTACAAAAACTCCCATCAGAATCAATGATCGGTTCTTGGCTTTCAGAACCGATTCTAGCAGAGGTTACCGGTTTACCGGTCATTGTTTAACAACTCTCGTCAATTTTTTTAAATTAATGAATTATATTACTTAATATTATTAAGGACAACATGGTGGCGAGATGTTTACTACCTCGCCTGGTATACAGGAGGTCGGGGGTTTAATTCCAACCTTGAAGCCTGTATATTTGGAGGGTGCATGTTCTTCCTGAGATTTGTCTCTGGGTCCTCCGGTTTTTCACTCCACATTTAGAAATGTGTGTTTAAATTATTTGGCTGCTGTAAATTTCCACATGATAAGCCACTTTGTTGAGCTATCATTTGCGTCCAGGTCGCTTCTAAAAAAGAGCTTTATACCTCAGTGGGCCCTTACCTGGTAAAAAAATTAATAGTTTAATAGATATGAGCAAGAAGGCGCCAGAGCCTCTTTTTCAGGAGAGTCCTGCAATGGGCATGTTTGGCCAACACCAGTTACAATGCATGTTTTTGCTTTGTTTCTCAGCTTGTGGGAGGAAACCAGAGAACGTGGAGGAAACCCAGACGTAAGAGTAGGGGGGTAGAGAGAGAGAGAACTACAAACTCCGCGCAGAATGGCGCCCGGGTCTGGAATCAAACCCGGGGCGGCAGGGGGCTGCTCGCTGCGAGTATCCACACCACCGCCGCCGGCCTCCTGCACCGGGACCGACGAGCGCCCGGCCACAGGAGGCTTCTACGTGGCGCCGCTGCTGCGCCCGGCCGCACCTGTGGTGCTGCTGCTGCTGCTGCTGCGCGAAGGCGGTGAGGCTGCTGAGGCTGCTGGCCACGCTGGGGTAGAACTGGGCGTAGCTGGGCCGCTGGTAGGGCACGCACGCGCGCTTCTCGTCCTCGTAGCTCTTCTTGGCGAGGCGCTTCTCGGCCGGCGTGAGCCGGTACTCGGAGCGCTCCATCAGCAGAGACTCGTGCGTGAACGGCTCCTGCGGGGGTCAGGGGTCGTGATCCCCGTTGCGTTGACGCCGCACCGTAGAGCGGCGTCCATCACCGCTTACTACGTTGAGGTTCGCAATTTGAATCTGGCAGGCCTCCCTGGTTATCACTGCGGTTGTACCAACCACAAACTACGAGGCGTTGCCTGCTTCACTGTGGTGCGTGTTACACTGGTGAGTGGTCACTCTGGTGAGTGGTTGCCCTGGTAAGTGGTTACCCCGGTGAGTGGTTATCATGGTGAGCGGTTGCCCTGGTAAGTGGTTACTCCGGTGAGCGGTTACCATGGACGGTAACCCCGGTTAACGGTTGCCCCGGCAAGTGGTACCTTGGTGAGCAGGCGACTGTGCTGGAGGCAGGCGTTGCGGAGGAGCGGGTCGTGGTGGCGCTGCGCAATGGAGGGGAGGTCCACGGGGGCCGCCTCCTCCTCCTCCACCAGGTGCAGCAGATTCTCAACCTCGTGGCGCGTGAAGTTCAACACAGGGTTCATGTCGTCCACCACGCGGTCTGCACACGCGCGCAGACACGCACCGTACATACACATGCACCGCATACACAGTAACGTACACGCGCCATACACACACATGCACCGTACACACACAGTACACACACACGCACCGTACATTCACACGCACCGCACACACACAATACCGTACACGCGCCGTACACACACACGCGCCGTACACACACACGCACCGTACACACACAGTACACACATACGCACCGTACATAGACACGCACCGCACACACACAGTACCGTACACGCACCATACACGCATCGCACACAAATGCACCGTACACGCATCGTACACAAATGCACTGTACACGCACAATACACACACACGCACCGTATACGCACGGTGGTTGAAACAATGGGCAAGTCTCGTCAATGCCTCCACCTCTGTTCAACCATCACTATAAAGGTGTACACCACCAATGATCCATTGCCAAGGTCCACTGGGTGAAGATCCCGGGGCCAGCCCAGGACACGCTGGTGGGACTTTGTCGCTCGGCTGGCCTGGGAACGCCTGGGAATTCCCCGGGGATAGCAAGAATCCATCGCCAGAAAATGGGAGGTCAGGACCGCCCTACTCAATGCACTGCCGCCACGACCCTCGCCAGGACAAGCGGATTGAGAAAGGAAGAACACCACCGATGATGGACAGGTTACGTGCGGTGGGGTAAAGTGTTGGTACTTTCACCTATTTAACGACAGCACATGAGGGTCTAGGAGGTCTTACTGCACATTTCCTGCTTGGAGATCTGCCGGTCATAACGGTCTGACTAGACATGCCCTGCTTGGAGATCTGCCGGTCATAGCGGTCTGACTAGACATGCCCTGCTTGGAGATCTGCCGGTCATAGCGGTCTGACTGGACATGCCCTGCTTGGAGATCTGCCGGTCATAGCGGTCTGACTGGACATGCCCTGCTTGGAGATCTGCCGGTCATAGCGGTCTGACTGGACATGCCCTGCTTGGAGATCTGCCTGCAGGGGCACAACGACCTATTTCAAAGCGGCTATGCCCCACCTATTTTCTCCCCGACTCACTTTTACTGAAATAGCTACGGATGTTTTTAACCTGGATACAATATTCTGTAGGCTATAACTATAAATAATATTTTAGATGCTGCACCGTGTGTTGGGATTAGAGGAAGAGAGTCTCACAGTGACGGTATTAATACAAACATTTTTAAGGTTATCATGCTCAAAGTTATCGTGCATCTTGCTTTCATGCCTCAAACGGGGTGGACTGCGCAACTTTGTGCTGCTCTATTGATATGATAGTCGGATGCGGTTAATCGGGCTTGGCCCATAGTAGACCGGAGGTAATTCTTTCTTTTAAAAAATTTGAATCATTTTTCTTGACATTTTGTTACTTGTTTATCTGTGGATTCGGGGCCCCCTTGTGGCCGACTGGACCCCTACACATTGCATGACGCTGCAACGTATAGGTGCGCCTATCTGCCTGTTATGGATGTCTTACTGGACATGCCCTGCTTGGAAATCTGCCGGTCGTAGATCTTCTTCTCAAGCGTGAAGTCAGACACGAGGCGGTACACGAAGCACGGCTTGACTTGGCCGTAGCGGAAGACGCGGCACACGGCCTGCGCGTCGTGGCACGGGTTCCACGACGCGTCGAAGATCACCACGCGGTTCGCCCCAATCAGGTTGATGCCCAGGCACCCGGCCCTACATGCACACACACACACACACAAAGATCCCCCGTGTAGCCTTCACAGAGTGTAGGAGCAAGTGCTGTTAAGCGAGCACACCAAGAAGGCCAGCACGGCGCACGAAGGGGTAGGTGGCCATAACTACACCTGGCCGTCTTAGTGGCGGTGTTTACACACCGCACCGGGTACTCATTTGAGAGCGGAGTTGACCTAGGGGAGGCCCAGGACTGGTTCAAATAATCGTAGCCAGGTGTTGGGCCGGGTTCGCAGCCCAGCACGCTAACTGCTACACCACCGTTCCCCACAAAGAGACACATGCACAGCCACAAGCACCAAAACACACACGGACGTGCGTGCACACACAGGCATACACACACGAGCACACACAGACTCCACATGTTTCTGCGCGTCTCGCCGTGGAGTGGCGCTCACCGGGTGGAAAGTAGGAAGAGCCACACGCTGCTGTTGAGGGGATTGTTGAACTGGTTGATGAGTTTTTCCCGCTCTGAAGTGGCTGTGCTGCCATCCAGCCCTGCGGAGAGCGAGAGACGCAATTCCGCTCACGCTGAACAGTCGTGGACCTCCGAGACTCACCTAATTCTCTCTACGGTCGGTCACGCGATAGTCCAGGGGTAAGCGTGTTTGCTGCAGATGTTCACGGTTGGGTACTTGCGGCCACCCTGGTTACTACTGTGGGTGTAAAACATCATAATAGTGCTACGCACCGTCTGCTTTGCGGTGAATCTAACACATCCCCTGGCGTAATTCGCAAAGAGAAGGACATTGTGTGTGCTCGCGCAAATTGCTCAATTAGGATTGTACACGCAGCAATCATCGCCCTCCGGTGGCAGACTGATGCCCTGGGTTCATCGATTTTGCAAATGAGACTCATCTTGGTCTCTTGAGTTCCCACCACGTTAAACGAACTCAACAACTAAAACGATTCGTCAGCTGCTCGTCATTTTCATACCTTTTCTGTCTCGACTCCCAGCAAAGGCCAACAATCCAGACAGGGCCTCGAAACGTTCCACACCATTGCATCTCGCCACGGCGACGAGATGTTAACCAATTCGCTGGTTTGCAAGAGGTCGTGAGTTCGAACCCGACACCGACGCCTGTTGTATATTTGGAGTTTGCATGTTCTCCCCATGTTTGCATGGATTATTCTCTGGATCCTTCGGTTTTCCCCTCCACATTTATAAACACGCGTTTATAATATTTGGCTGCTAGACAATTCCACGTGATGATGATGAGCCACTTCGTTCAGCTTTAATTTGTGGCCAGGTCCCTTCTGAAGAAGAGCTACATTGCTCCGTGTGCCTTACACGGTAATATAAAAAAAAATAGTAAAGATAGAGTTGCCCCCCACCACCCCCTGACATCAGCAGGTTCCGCCAAACCCAGAAGCGCACACAAAGAACGCTTTGTGTGCGGCGCTCGTTCTCACGGTAGTAGTTGACGTTCTTGCTCCAGACGAGGCCGGTGGGCGAGGAAGCTGCTGGGGGCACCTGGGTCTCTGCGGGCAGCGCCGACGAGGCCGTGGGATCCGAGGGGTCCGAGGGGGCAGAGGGGGCTGAGGGGGAGGCCGAACCCGAGACGGTGGGGATCTTCCTCTGGCTCAGGAACGCCTCGATGATGTCCAGAGTGGACAGACTCTGGCTGCAGGACCAATAGAGCGGGGGCAAGGGGCACGTGAGAGATCATCACAGCGTCCACCAAGACCCTGCTCCTCCTCTTCCTCCTCACGACCACCACCATCACCACCCGTCATCGCCACGGATAGGCAGACGCAGTGAAAAGGCAGACGCAGTGAACAGGCAGACGCAGTGAACAGGCAGACGCGGGGACAGGCAGACGCGGGGACAGGCAGACGCGGGGACAGGCAGACGC
>CM025647.2:278084-292245 GCA_014621495.2 Entosphenus tridentatus
GGGACAGGCAGACGCGGGGACAGGCAGACGCGGGGACAGGCAGACGCAGGGACAGGCCGCCGCACCTGAAGACGAGGATCTTGTCCCCGTGCCGCACGCTCTCCTCCACCAAGTGGAAGAGCAGAACCATCTTGGCCGAGTGCTCCAGCACACCGGTCTGGTAGCTGCCCATGAGGTCCTTGGCCTGATGCACGACATCGCACAACATCGTCATCATCACATCACACATCACCATCAGGTCCTGAGAGCAGGTGAGGTGCTAGGCTGAGATGACCTCCCAAGCAAAAACTGCTGAGGGAATCAAGAGCCATTCCCATTCACCTTGGGGTGTGACAAGGATGTCCTCTGCCCCCTACACAATTTAACATTATCTTAGACCAATAGTTCGAGACGCTTTCTATGGATGTACCAGAGGAATTT
This sequence comes from Entosphenus tridentatus, assembly GCA_014621495.2. NCBI lineage: Eukaryota > Metazoa > Chordata > Hyperoartia > Petromyzontiformes > Petromyzontidae > Entosphenus > Entosphenus tridentatus. Next base: position 278,505 of record CM025647.2, read on the forward strand.
CCATCTGGTACAGATACAATTGGAGGCTGATCGATGGCTGAGGCTGATCGATGCAGTTGTGGAGAGAGTGGAGGAGTTCCCATACTTGGGCAACGTCCTTATGACCAGTTTCGGTTAATCTGCAGAGGTCTCACTCCGAATCAATTGAGCATCATTATCTCTTCATCAGCTGCATAATGCTGTGAGGAAGCTGTCTGTACAGTTGCTCCACATGAAGCTTGAGGTCTTCTTGGCCACAGTTATGCCCTCCCTTCTCTAGTGGAGCATCTGCGCCGGTTTGAAATGTTAAGGCTGGCTTGTCTACAATCCACCCTGGTTTAACCAGGCTGAATTTTGTGAGAAGCTCACAGATCATTTGAAGATCTGGACACAGTCCCATCGGTGAGCTACTCCAGCAGGAAAGGCTCCATTAACTGGGTCATGTAGCCAGCATGCCCAGCCACCGCATGTCCAAGCAGCTTGTTTGGCTGGAAAGAGGGGTCTAAATGGGCTCGGAATGGGCTAGAGAAGAGATGTACTGATGCGTTACAGAAGGATGTGGAGATAAGTGGATTTTCCGAACACTGGTACTAGCTGTGTCAAGATCGGCCTGTATGGAGGATGCTCGTGAAGGATGCTACTGGGCAGTGGCTAAAATGCACAGTAGGGGACACAGCTGGTTCATCGGCCAGCCGTCTCAGTCAGTCAACCTATGGCACCTGGGTTTGTTTCATGACCTCGTGCCAGAGGGCCTTCGATATTTCACGTGGCCTCAAAGTGCACCTGGCCTGGCACAAGCACCGTGGTGACGTCACCGTCACTTAGTGGCGAATGGCAGTTATTGTTGTAGGTGGTAGTGGTAATGGTAGTGGTCATGGTAGTAGCGATGATTGTGGTGATGGTGCTGGTTGTGCTGGTGGTGATGGTGGACACGACAGTGGTGGCGACGGTGGAGGTGATGTAGGGAGGAGACTCACCCACTCGTAGGTCACCACTTGTCCACCGCGCTCCGGTCCGCTCTGCGTCGCCGCGCCGCACCGCCCGTTGGGCAGCTCCAGGTCTGCCACCTCCCTCTGAGTGAGTGAGGGGTGGTGAGGGACACTGCTCAGTGTGGTGGTGGTGGTGGTGACGCAATGTGGTGGTGGTGACGCTGCTCAGCGTGGTTGTGGTGGTGGTGACACTGCTCAGTGTGGTGGTGGTGGCGCTGCTCAGCGTGGTGGTGGTGGTGCTCAGTGTGGTGGTGAGCGACACTGCTGACCTTGGCCACCTTGCGCCTGCCCGAGGAGCTCCCGGTGGCGCCGCGCTCGCGCGTGAGGCCTGCGGGGAGGTCCGACACCTCGAGGTCCAGGTCGGGGTCCGCGGCGATGCTCTCCTTTTGTAGAGCGTCAAACAGGATGTCCGGGTGGTTCCAGATCTGGGGAACGACGGGGAACACAGGGGGAGGAGGGTGCGGCAGCATTACCGGACGCGCCCGCCCTCCCGCCCGCGCCGACGCGTGGCCAGGACCATCGTAAGGAAGCCGCAGTGGCTGTGCATGCTGCGGCCCGTCCTCCAGCATCATGCGGGAAGCGGGCGAGGGTTGTTTGTAAGAGGCAAATCTCTGCGACACTACCCTGCCGTGGGCATCACGAGATTCAACACCCCAGCAGGATGCAAGACAGCAAAGCGTGCGGGATACAGCGTTGCCCCCTCGCGCGCATAAGGTTTCTCCGGGTGCTACGGTTTCCTCACACATTTTACAAACGCTCCCTAATTGGCTGAAAAACGTCTGAATATGTGGAGAACTGCAGAGCAATTGCTGGCGCCAGCTCACCTCATGGCAGCCGTCCAGGCTCGTGTCTGTGGTTCCTGTTTGATTCATAGTGTGAGGTGTGACAGTGCGTGCTAAATATATATGTATATAAGGATATATATATCATAATAAATAAATAATGAAACATTTCCATAGAATATTAATTAAACAATATAACGATGTAAAAGTGAATACGAAGCTGTTAAAGGGTTATAATTATCTATTTGGTAAATCTGGATCCGAATGGAACGTACCAACGAACTAATTAGTGTATTCCTTATTTTAATAATTACCCAAGAGCCTTTTATTATTGCTTAATACATTTTATTGTCCGATCAATTTTAGGTAATTACGTAAATTAATTCACTGAATTAATATAAACGACTAATGACAAAAAATGTATTACGTATGTTACCAGGGACAATTATTACGCGCTTCTGCGGCCATCTGCAACGCTCTTCTTTCTGATATTAGGAAGCCACTGGAGCTATGCACTTTTAAATCATCAACTAGATTGACGAACTCATTTCTTTAGAACTGCTTTTGTCTTTAGTTTGTTGTCCTTCCCCCACACCTCTGATTAGCATGGTTGGTTACGTACGGTGCGAAAGAAGTTCAACATACATACATACATAATGCACACGATAAAGAACATTTGTTGATGCACAAGCTAGATAGCGGCCTGGTCAGCGAGCACCCACATTGTCCCTATGTTGAGAAAGTCCCTGATGTCAATTGAGCAATGTCACGTTGGCTGCACTTGCTCTGCTCGTCAGCAGGTAACAGACCTCCAGCCCACGAGAAGATACACAATATTAAAACTCAACTGAACTTTTTTTTGTTTAACACGTGGGCTTTCGCCACCAATATCATCCATAAGAGGTTTTTTTTGGGAAGATCGCGTAAATATAAATGTGTCGTTAAACCTGCCACCAGGCCCACGGAGCTGCTATGTCGCTCTTTTTCGAGAAGCGACCTGGCTATCACAAATGATAGCTCAACGAAGTGGCCGATTAAAATCATCACGTGGAAATGTATAGCAGCCAAATACTCTCAATGCACGTTGATTATAAGTGTGGAGAGAAAAACTACAAATACAGCAGGCGTCAGGGGTGGGATCAAACCCACGATCTCCTCCATACCAGGCAAGGTAGTGGTGTATAGTGCTGTATACAGTGTAGTACATAGTGTAGTAATGTATAGTGTAGTGTATAGTGTAGTAATGTATAGTAGTGTATAGTGTAATGTATAGGAGTATATAGTGTAGTAATGTATAGTAGTGTAAAGAAATATAGTGCTGCAGTCTGTTTCCAGGGAAAGGGAGGTCTGGACTGCCCTCCTCAACATGCTGCTGACGCAACCCTCACATTTCGAAATCAATTATTTGAAAAGGCAAGAATACAACATTCCACAGTGGATGTGATGCCGCCGTATAAAATAGATTACTATATATTTTTTTTAGCGTGCATGCTCGACGATTCACGGCACCTGTCGCGCGACATTGCAAACCCGGCACGGATGCTGCCCCCCAAGGAAGCACGTGTCAAGTCCCCGCCCACACATCATAATTACATGAATAATTGCGCTACGCTTTCTGGGTGGCCAGCCCAGAGATAGGGAAATTCGATTGCACCGGCGACCGCCACGTGAATAACCGTGGGTACTGTGTGTGCATGGCGTGTGCTGCAGCACAATAAAAACAAATACAAAGCTCCCCCGTATAGACTTTTCACTCTGTTAGGGAAAATGTAGTTAGCGAGCACTTATGAAGGCCGGAATGGAACACGAGGGGGTGGGTGGCCAGCACCACGCCCGATGTTTTTACACACACCGCACCAGGTACTCAGTCCATCATCCCTCCTGGGCCATAAATTAAGTACCACTTTGGTTGGTGTATGGATAGACTTGGCCCTGCCATTGGAATTAGGAATTCCCACCACTGGCTCTGCGGAGCATCAATGCCTCTAAGTTAATTTGAGCAGCAGCAAATCGCCGCTTGTACCGCGTGCGAATTCGAGACGCCCCAGGAGTGAGGCGGCACACACGAACACATGCACACACGCACGCACACATGTACACATGCACACACACACGCACGCACACACGTACACACGCACATCGCATGCACACAAAAATGGACAAACGCACACACAAATGTACACACAAAGACAGAGATCCCCCATTTAGCCTTAATAGACTGTAGGGGAAAGTGCTGTTAGCGAGCACCTATGAAGGCCGGCACGGCACACGAGGGGGTGGGTGGACAACACCACACCCGGAAATGTACACGCGCACAAAAGACAAAGATCTCCCGAAAAACCTTACCAGAATGTTGGGGAAAGTGCTGTTAGCGAGTACTTATGAAAGCCGGAACGGTACTCAAGGGGGTGCGTGGCCAGCACCATGCCCGGCCGCCTTTGTATCCCCAGTGGCAATGTTTACACACCATACCAGGTACTCATTTGAGGCCGAGTCGACCTAGAGGAGGCCCGAGACTGGTTCAGATATTCTTCACTGGTGTTGGCCATGATCGGGAATCAAACTCGGGCCGGTGGGTTTGAAGTGCAGCGCGCTAACCGCTACACTACCGCTCCCCTCACACACACGCACAAACACACACGCGCAGGCAGCCAGCAGCAGCGGTGGTGACGCGCACCTTGCAGCAGACGCAGTAGGCCTTGAGCGGGTTTGAGCCGAGCCAGCCGGAGGAGCCGGCCTCTTGGAAGCGCAACATGAAGTGGCGGTAGAGCGCGCGCTGGATGGGTGACAGCCGCACCAGCAGCACGTGCTCCTCCTTGGCAGGCAGCGTCGCCGTCAGTACGTTGTGGCCTCGCCTGCCGGCCAACCAATAATACGTTACACATGCACCACGTCCACCGGTATACACTCACACCACACCGCACGTTACACTCACATGTAGCACGGTAAGTTACACTGACACCACACCGCATGCTACAATCATACATCATTTGCTGTAATGGGTGATCGAGTGTGCCGGTGTTTGCTGTAACGGGTGACTGAATGTGCAGGTGTGTGCAGGTTGCCACGGGCGCTTGCCTCTGCACGAAGCCCTCGAGCAGGCTGTGCAGCACGTGGCTGCGGTAGCGCATGAGCCGCATGTCCTGCGGCGTGCTGTCCACGCACTGCCCGTTGAGGATGGGCCGCTCGAACAGGTTGCTGAACTCCTGCCGCGTGCCCAGGAAGTTCGGTCGCACAAAGTCCACCATGCACCAGTACTCGATGAGGTTGTTCTGCAGCGGGTAACCCGTGAGCACCACGCGGCGCCGCGTGCGCACCGCCTTGAGCGCCTGTGCCGTGCTCGCGTGGCAGTTTTTGATGCGGTGGCCCTCGTCGCAGATGACCACGTCGGCGCCCGGCCGCGTCAGGGCCTTCTCAACGTCTGCGCGACAAGACAGGGAGGAGCATGGCGTCTTCTCGCCAACGTGGAGCATGGTAGAAGGGGGAGGGGGTGCAATCCCCACGGGGTACACAGCACGTCGTCCTCTGTCCTTGCTATGTCTGTCTGCGGGAAATCGTTCTTCAACTCACCGGTGAGTCGGGCTGGAACCACAAAGAATTGCCACTTTGCTGAACGCTCGTACGCCAAGTGATGTTTAATCTGTTTGGCTGTGTCGGGCGCTGGGGGCTTTAAGGATGCAGATTTGGTCAGATTGCTACGTAGGTGGCCAAACCCGAATGGCTGCGAAAACCTACGAGCTGAATGTCATCGTAGTTCATTCGCTGTCATATCGTAGACCCCGATTTGCAGTGATCGGCCATCAGGGAGAGTGTGCGCACTGAAGGTCAGGTCGGAGGGAGGGAGGAAGGGGAGGGGAGGGGAGGGGAGGGAGGCGTACCCAGGAGCAGCTCTTGCTGCCGGTCTTCCTCATCCAGGTCGATGATAACGGGCCCCACCTCCTTCTTGGGCTTCTTCTTGCGCCCGGAGCCGAGCGACGCCTTCTTGAGCGATAGGAGGCGGAACATCTCATAGCCCATGAGCAGAACGCCGCCCCCGGCACTCCACTCGGCGATCACCCGCGCCCGGGCCACCGTCGTCCTGTACGCGCGCGCGCACACACAAAGACAAGGATCCTCTGTATTGCTTTTAACAGACTGAGGGGCAAAGTGCTGTTAGCGAGGAGCACCTGTGAAGGCCGGCACGGCACACGAGGGGTTTGGTGGCCAGCAACACGTCCGGCAGTCTTTGTCTCCCGAGTGGCGAATATTTAAACACTGCACTAGGTATTCATTTGAGGCTGAGTCGACCTAGGGGAGCCCCAGAACCGGTTCAGATAATCGTCACTCGTGTTAACCATGAGCGGGAATCGAACTCGGGTCGCCGGGTTTGTAGTGCAGTGCGCTAACCGCTACACTAAAAAACACAACAACAAAAACATATAAAGACACACCCACACATCTATTATTCCATGAAGATTCCACTGGTTCAGCTAGGAATGCCTCCCTTCGTCCCAAGACTCTTTCCCGAAAAGTCCGTAATCCCAATCGAGCAATTTGGAGGTAATCTTTCAGCACTGGGATGTTTTGACTAAAACTGTATAATCTTCTTTTAGCCATGGGAGTAGGAAAACAGAGAACCCAGAGGAAACCCATGGAGGACAGGTGGAAAACATACAAACTCCATGCAGAAAGGCGCCAGAATCTGGAATTGAACCTGGATCCTTCTTGCTGTGATGCACACATTATACCACTGCGCTGCCACCCTAAACACGATGTGAAGCTAACACAGGCATGTGCAAATATACATACACACTCACTTGATACAGCTATCGTACTGTGACTGTTCCACCGGAAGACGGAAGCTTGTGTTGCCTCCGAAACGTCGTGATTTTTATTTTATTTTTATTTTACTTTTATTAATTAATTTTTTTTACCTACGTGAGTTTACCGAAAAAACCTAAGAATATACATACACACATGCTTACACACACACACGCATACGAGATAAACACATGACCACATAGGAAAACTAACACATGTGGCACACGCATTGCACAGACACACACACCCACATTCCGCTCTGAAAATAATTATTTTCTAACAAACTTGACGGCGATGTTGATACCTCATCATGCTGAAGATGGTGATGACAGTGAAAAACCTGATTGCAATGAAGAGGGGGGTGATGATGATGATGATAAGGTATACATGATGGTGTATATGACAGTGATGATGATGATATTGTTGTATGCTTAGGTTTTTTCGGTAAAGTCACGTAGGTAAAAAAGTTTAATTAATAAAAAGTTAAATAAAATTAAAATAAAAATCACGACGTTTCGGAGGCAATACAAGCTTCCGTCTTCAGGTGGAACAGTCACAGCACGATAGCTGTATCAAGTGAGAGAAATTCCAAGAAACAGCATTTGTATATATACTGGTTGAGGGTGGGAGGAGCCAAGGTAGGCCCTGAATATTATTTTTGTGAGGTTCGGTGCAGCTGAAGCACGCTGTTAGGAATGAGCCTTTGTTGTGTAAACTAGGTGCGGATGATGTAAAGGTGCGTGTAAAAGAGACTGAGCGTTTTTGTTTTGTAGAGATGATGCGGCTGAAATCACTGCCAGGAAATGAGTCTTTGTTTGTGTAGAATAGTTGACTGAGCCTATTATTATGTAGAGGTGGTGCGGCTTAAATCGCTGCCAGGAAATGAGTCTTTGTTGTATAGAATGGTTGACTGAGCATATTGTTATGTAGAGGTGGTGCGGCTGAAATCGCTGCCAAGAATGCTCCAAATATGTGTAGTTAAATCTTTTTTGCATGGTTAATAACATCTTTCCAATGATTACTAAGTTTGTACCCATCATCACGGTTGAAATTATGTCTGTGTTTGTATATTTGGATGGCCTCGTGTACAAACCTTTGATGGTAGCCAGAAGGCTTGCAGAGCACCTTAGTCTCGGAAAAGACAATTTCATGAGAGGCCACAGCGTTGTAGCAATGATCGGCAACGGCGGAAGAATCCGTTTTGCCGTGTTTCAGATCTGACTTGTGCTCGCGGACACGATCAGAGATATGACGTTTCGTTTCTCCAATGTAGCAATCACCATAACTGCAACTCAGTTTGTAGACTCCAGGGTATTGTAAGTCAGGAATGACATCTTTCACAGATGGAATTAGATTGCGGATTTTATGCACTGTACTGAATCGGACTTGTCTCTTATGTTTGTTTAGAATTTTGGAGATCTTTGTGGTCACGCCTGCTATGTATGGTAACGTGATAGTTTTGATCGGAGTTTCATGTGGCTGTTTCTGTATGGTGGGAGAAACAGCTTGGCGGATGGTGCGGTCAGAGTATCCGTTCATCCTGAGGGCCCGATGTACATGTCTTAATTCACTGGCCAGGTGGTGATGGTCATAAATGCCATGAGCTCTGTGGTATAGCGTTTTGTAGGCCGTAAGGTGAAGACGTTTTATGCTTAATCCCGTTCCCATATATGGGGCACTAAATTCTTTTCATTCTAATAAAAATATCTATTGTTTTTGGGCGTAAAAATAAAAGTTCTCCATGTCTAATCCTGCAGTTTATTTTTATTACTGTTTAAAGTCGGCAATATTTCTTTCCTCGCCTAATCATATTTTGATCATCAGTGATGAGGCTTCGCGGAACAATCGTCACGTGCTTCCCGCAAGACCAATAAGGTGGCCGCTTTTTTGGGACGAGAGGTAAACATTAGTCCAAGATGTCTGTGCGCCCTTGTTGTCAATATCGAGAAGTGAAGAGGAGGAAATTACGGCCAGACCTCCTTCAAAAGTCCGTAAAAAGTATTTTAAACAATGCTACATGCATTTTACGTCCATAAAGAAAGAAGAAACAAAGGATTTTACACGCACACGGTGGGATACATTCAGAAACTGCGTCAAACGGTGGCTTTTTTTGCAAGGTGAGAATCGGAGAATAGCAGAAACATACAAACATTACTTACTGTTAGTAACTCAGCTTATTGTAGAGTATATATAGTATACTGATGATACTATGTAGTTTATAGTTTAGTTGTTTACGTGGTGGTTTTAGTTACTGCAGCTACATACTATTAACACTTCTTCCCTTTATTAATGCTACACCTATCCCCTCCCTGTGATGCTGCTAATCCTGCATAATGCACGGGCAAAGTAGCACTAATCACATACCTGCATTTCCCATATCCCCTCCCTTGGATGCTGCTAATCCTGCATAATGCACGGACATAAGTAGTACTAATCACATACCTGCATTTCCCATAAATATGCTAAATTCCTCTTGATATGCAAATTATTTTGTCAAGGCGCCCTTTCCCCCCCCCTTCCAACCCAGCTTATATATATGCTCCAAGCACGTGTGCTGTTTCATTCAGACGCTGTCGCCTCGACAGACCTGGTTTCACCTGAGGACGGCTGCTTGCGTTGTGGCCGAAACGTCGTGAGAATTATTATTTTATTATGTTTTATTTTTATTATTTTATTACTTCCCTTCTACTTGACTTTACCGAAAGAACCAAGAAGATAGTATTTATTTATTTACAGGTTAATTGCTGAAAGCTGCTGAGATGAAGGAAGACACTAGCATTCTTGTGCATATTCGAGACAAAGACTGTGTCTCTGGAGGTGCGATACCACAAGTCCCGTTATAGACAGTACACCAGGTTCTTGACAAAGTCTAGTGCATCAGTTACTGTGACCTCAGAAGAACAGTGAGTTAGCAATATTTTATATTAATAAATATTAATGAATAATTCCCTCACATTTTCACATTTCAAAAGTAGGAGGTTGGCCCGTGATTTCACCCAGCTGGTGTTTCACTCCCCCAAGAAGCGCAACATAAGTGAGATGGTTTTCGTTGAGACATTGTCTGCAGATAAGCTGATAGACAGGCTACCTCATCCATCAGGTACAGAAACAACAGAGTCAACTGAGGTAACTAGCGAAAGTGACTGTGAAAACAGGGCTAGTGCAAAAGCTGGTCCACAAAGACCAAGTTCAATGACCTCCATCAATACTGCAGAGGACACGAGGACACTTTACAGTGCGGCATTAATATTAAAGATGCTTCTGTGTGACTCTCCCGGTATGAAATGCCCGTGGCCACCCACATCAGATGACCTAAATGTGAGCGAGGCAAAATCTGTCGTTCCAATTGAACTGTACAATCTGATTTCCTGGATTATTGGTGCAACTGAGGAACCAACACTGGCCCATTATGTTGATATTCCAGATGATTTGAACCTAAAAGTGATATCTATCTGTCAAGACATTGTGTATCTTGCATCTAAGGGTCGGAGGCAGACCCCTAAATCATTGTGTCTTGGTCTAACGGTTCGCCATTTAACAGGTTCATCACAAATTGTGTCACTTCTAAATAGACTAGGACATTGTGCAGCATGGGACACAGTTGTCAGTCTAGACACGAGCCTTGCCCAACTTCAACTAGTAGAGGGCAGAGACAAAATACCAAAGGGATTCTCAAAGAAGGTTCCTACAGTACTTGTGTGGGACAATATTGACTTTGGGGAGGAGACACTGTCAGGTCGTGGAACTACCCACCACACAAATGGGATTATGCTGCAAAGTTCTGTAGTTGAACCTGTGTCAACAACAAACAGACAACCACTACAGAAGGGAAAAACCTCATTGAAAGTACCCCCTAGCATCCTTGTCGAGCAGTACCATCAGTCTAATAGACAAGGACCACAGAACTTGTTTCATCAGGAAAGTGTTCCATTACAGGTGGACACATACAAATTGAACACGGTGTCTGCTGTACAAACTGAACTGGCATGTTTTTGTAAAGTCCATAGATGCTGAAATATTCACAATACCAAGCTGGACAGGTTTACATACATTACTTCAAGGTGATGGCACTCTGCAAAAGTCAGCACTGTATTATCTTCCAGTCATTGAGGCTTCACCGACAGAGATGTCAACAGTAAACACAATTCTGAAGTGAAGTGTCCAATTTTATAATCAGCTAGAACTGGACCATATAGAGTTAGTTTTTGACGAAGCTATATATGACAAAGCTCAGCAAATCCACTGGAAAGATGATGACTTTACTCAGCGTAAAGTGATTAGACTAGGTGAATTTCACACATGCATGTCCTACCAAGGCATTCTAGGAAAAAGGTTTGGAGATGCAGGACTGCAAGACATACTCATTGAGTCCAAAGTTGTTGCCCCAGGATCCATCAATGGAGTGATCAGTGGTCATCATTACAACCGCAGCATGAGGGCACACAAACTTCTGTATGAGAGTCTGCAACGCATGAGACTTCTCACCTTCTTAGATTCTCTGCCACAAGAGGAGAGATATGACTGTCTGGATGTCATCAATGAGATCAAATTTGCATTCCCGGATAGAACAATGGTTGTTTTGTGTGCAAATGAGATATTTGATCAAATGCGTTCGAAATATGAAGACTTTGTTAAAAGAAGAAGTGCAGAAAACCCAACGTTTGCCTTCTGGAGTTCATACATCGACATGGTACAGATACTCCTTCTATTTGTGAGAGCAACACGAGAATCGGATTGGCAGCTTCACCTGTCAACACTGCGCTTGATGATGGCATGGTTTTTTGCGTACGATCGTGTAAATTATGCTAGGTATTTATCTTCTTACTGGCTGGAAATTATCAATTTGCCCCTCACACATCCTTCTTGCCACAGTGAGCTCAGTGTTAAAGATCAGTGGACTGTCCAACGTCAAAGTGTCCATGGATTTGCCTCGATTGCTTGTGACCAGGCCATTGAGCAAACATGCAACAGAGATTCCAAGACAAAGGGTGGTTGGACAGGGTTAACACAGAATCGGGCTGCAGTATATCGCTGGATATTGTCGCAACATGAAAGGGCTGCCATAGCAAGACAATGTGAGGCAATGGCAGCTGAATAAATCATGTGGGATTTGCTCGCAGCTCCGGAAAAGGGGGAAAATGCTATCAAAGAGTTTATGGACCAAAGACTGTTATCACCATCAGTTGACATATTTGCTCCCATCAAAACACAAAAACTGAAGACATTTAGTGACCAAGCAGAGACAAAGAAGAAATCTGCAGCAGGCAAGGAAGTGATTCCACATGCCGACAAGAAACTATTCTACAGATTACTCGTCATAGGTCAAAGTAGAAAAATTGACCTGCGGGAAATTTTGTCTTACTCCTTGGGAACTGTGTCATATCCTTTAGGCAGTGCTGATGGTTCACTTGCTAAAATAAACAAATCAGCTCTTATGGATTTATTGGAAACCAAAGGTGGAGACTGTTTAGTTGACAAAATTCCAACAGATGGAGCTATTCTCTTTGATGGCATGGCAGTCATTCAAGCCATTCGGTCAATACCAAGTACCTTTGGAGAGCTTGCAGAGACCATACTGCAGTACATAGTCAAACTTTCTCTGAAACACAACTGTACACGGATAGACTTTGTGATTGACCAGTATCCAAAAATGAGTATTAAAAACCTAGAACGGTCACGCAGAGCTGGTGGTGGTACACAACTGGTGAAAATTTATGGACGGGATCAGAAGACACCAACACAATGGAAAAAGTTTATATCAGATGGAACAAAGAAGCACTGGCAGAATTCCTCTATGTTGTTTGGCGAGAGGCTGATCTTACCACTGTGGGAAAGGACTTAAGCTTGTACATAGCACATGGAGACCTGTATCACTGCGTGACTGTAATGGAGGGTTTACATACTCTCAGTGCTGTTGAAGATCTGACATGTGATCATGAGGATTGTGACACCAGGGTGTTTTTACATGCACAACATGCTGCACAGGAACATCAAACTGTAGTCATCAAGAGCCCTGATACTGATGTGGCAGTGATTGCTTTAAGTCTGCAGCCAGATTTACCATGTAGGTTGTATTTTTTCACGGGGGTTGGCAACAAAACAAGGCTCATTGACTTAGCTAAGGTGTCGTCAGCTCTTGGCACAAGTGTCTGTTTGGCACTTATTGGGATCCATACCTTCTCAGGTTGTGACTCTACAAGTGCCTTTTATGGCAAAGGCAAAAGAAAGGCATTTTCTGTTGCTTGTGAGAAAGAGGAATATCTGACTGCTTTTACAAATCTGGGTAGCAGTGTTAACCTAGACCAGTCTATCTTTGAGCTACTTTGCACATGTGTGCCATCTGTATGGCCAGTCATCTGCCGAAAATGTGAACGATGCAAGATACAAAGCATTCTGTATGGCATCGTCAGCTTTTCCAGAACTATCCATGCCCCCGACAAGTGACGCCCTGTACCAACACTGCAAAAGGGCAAACTACCAAGCAGCCATAATGAGACATTCTCTGAAAGGTATAATGTGTGCCCCTTCACCCGTTGGCAATGGATGGCACCTCGAGGATGGTGAGTTAACAGTGACCTGGATGACTAGAAATCCTGCCCCTGAAAGTGTGTTGCAGGCAGTCCACTGCAGTTGCAAGCATAGCAAATGTGAGACTGGAAGATGTTCCTGTATGTCTGCAAGACTGTCTTGTACTGATTTATGTCGGTGCCAAAATTGTGCAAATGTTTCACAGGAAACAGAAGAAAGACCTACATGGGATGATGGCTCTGATAGTGATAGGGATGATACCGATGAGTAAATATGCGCTGTGTTATAATTTAAGGTGATTTTGAGCTGTAAAGAATCTGTGGTAGAATTGTAATTTTTTTTGGCAGCATTCCAAAACAAGGGGACAGTGTAGCATTTCGAGTCATTCAGCCAACTTGGGCCAAAGTGTGCTTATATTTGTATCTTTCTGTGATTACACAGTACCTACTGAAAATGTTGATGTACAAAACGTCACAGTTTTGCTAAATTTAAAATGTTCATGTTTAATTTTGCTTAGTGCCAATCCGTGAAATTGAAGCATTTTCTACAAATGTGCCATATTTCATGGTCTACATTCACACTTGAGTATATAATGCACCAAAACCTGTCTCAAGTGTTTAGGTACATGTATAAGTGTCAGTTTGAGAGATATTTGGTGTTGCT
>CM025647.2:302245-314714 GCA_014621495.2 Entosphenus tridentatus
TAAAAGGTAGGGTAGAGTGATTGTATTGTGGTAAGGTAAAAGGTAAGGTAAAGGTAGGCTCGTTGCTTTTTACCTTTTAACTTTTAACTTACCTTGCCGAGGCCTAGTCTGTCGGCTGACACAAATGCAGGTCGATCTGGAAATAATGATAATTTTTACACCTTTTGTTTTGGACACTAATATTTAACTCATGAAATTTAATAAAAAAATTAAGTTAGGTAAACTACCCTGATAAAATTATCCTAAACCCTAACATCGAAATGCATCACCCCTCCCTAAGAAAAACGTATGTTCCAGTAATATGAATCATTTTGTATTCCTGGTATTAAGAGACAATTGAATGTGTTTTGTCACCAGGGGTGGGAGGCTGGGTGGTCCACGGAAATGTTTGTATGGGCCGAGTGGTCCGCGGGCCAAACACAAGTTTGAGAAACACCGCTCTAGACTAAATACAACACCAGCTGATGCTGCTGATCCAATGAAAGAGTTACAACCGTAAAAAAACTTCCCCCTTCATTGCAGGCACTGCCGATCCGTAATCTCTAGGATCCCAAACGAGCGCGACGTCAAAGTCAGGCTCTGCAACCGTCAACGCAAACGCATCAACAGCCGAGAAGCACCAGCGGTTAAAGACGAGCCCCCATCAGTAACGGTCCCAGAAGGTGCGCGCAACCGGATTACACGCTGCTGTGTGGGCCAGACTGGCAGCACGGGTAAAGCGTGCGCGGGAAGGAACAGCAGAGACGCATCACTCATGTGGGCAATGCATCTGCCGTGGCGGGCCACGAAGCGCGCGGTGCCAGGGGGTGGACACGCAGTGAACACGGATAAAGTAGACGTGCCCATGCGAGGCCGGTTTTGACTGGCAGCGGGTGATCAAGGCGTAACCCATCGAGATAGAGAGAAATATAAAATACAAACTTCAACGGAGATCACTATAAACTAACTGGTGCTCAGTGCCATGTGATCAACAAGTAAATATATATATACAATATACCGTAAACCAAAATCAAACACAAATCAAGAGGAACAACACAACTAATATACACACACATTACCGGACAAGTCAATTATGAAACTAAAGCGACTCGATAAGCACACAATCAGCAGTGCCTTGCAAGCACACAACAAGTTCATTGAAACACGGAATTCTCTGAACAACAAAAAGCAAATAATTAACAGGTTAAAAGCGACTCGCCCCCAAATTACAAAACATTGAGATGTAGCCACACTGTGGAAGTCGGTGATGTCACGGAAGTCACTTTAAGAGCACAGGGAGAGCGGTGGGGAGCCTCCTCGCTCCATCTCCGAGCTCGCGACCCCACAAAGCTCAGGAGAGCGGTCCGAGCCAAACGCCGCCATCTCACAGTGATGTTGAATTTCCACTGCCAAGTGACGAGGAGGACCAGGAGCAGGAGGAGGAGCTTCATTGGTCAGGATTTGATCAAATTATTGACACGAGTATAAATAATGTCTCGTGTAAATGTGGCGGTGGAGGGTTAACAACGTGAATGTTGGAATAAACCGTGCCAACGTGTGGCCTAGTTAAATATAACAACATGCGCCTGGCTGTTCCGCACGTGGAGCTCCATTTCTTAATTATTTAAACTTGTGCTATTCAAAGACATAAAAAAAAGGGCAGAGACTCCGCTCACATTCAGAGGAGGCATGTGGCGCCGGAAGAAACACACCTCCCTTCATGCTTCAATATCACAGCGCTCGCCATTAATCCTCCTCAGACTGCCATCCTAATCCAGAGCCACAGAGGTTAATCTCCCTTGCACGCGCAACGTTCAATACACTTCTATTGTAACTTTCCTCGATTGAGGCAATAACCTATTTCCGTCATCATAATGATGCCTGCGTACCCAGGAATGACAGACATGCGTGGAAGAAGCCTCATGTGTCTGTGATTTAGTGCGGTGCGCTACTCAGCTCAACTGACGCAAACATTATAACCATTCTTGCAAAACGCACGCACACACGGTAAATGCAGCATGCACGCTGCTACCGCCACACAGACTCAATCTCAAAGGTACCCTCCATTCCCATTAAATCAGCCCGGCTGCTTATTTACTTCCAAGTAGGAGCGTTCCCTTTGTGATGCAATGTTCTACGATGCATCTCAAAGACGTGGATTTAATAACCAGCGATCCTGTATTCATAAGCGAATGAAAGCCTATTGATGCAACATTTTTGTGGCCTGTGAGATACAAGAAACAAGATACACCAACGGTTCCTTTGGAAAAGAGAGATGTGCCAGCCAGTGCGATGCTTCCAATCCGCGCACAAACGCTTCCTTTGTCATGAGTTTCGCACAGACGCCCAGAATATGATTTCCAAACACACACACCCAGGTAGAGAGCCAGATACACCACCACGACCCCACACACACACAGGTACAGCCAGAGCAACCACCACAACCACACACACAGGTGGGAGAGCCAATTCCACCACCACAACCACACACAGGTGGAGAGCCACATCCACCACCACCACAACCACACACACTCAGCAAGAGAGCCAGATCCACCACCACGATCACACACACACACAGCTAGACAGCCAGATCCACCACACACACTCAGGTAGAGCTAGATCCACCACCACAACACCACACCCACGGGTGGAGAGCCAGATCCACCACCACCAACAGCCACCATTCACTACTAAGTGGCGGTGATGTCACCACGGCGCTTATGCCAGGCCAGGTGCACTCCGAGGCCACGTGAAGTGTCAAAGGCTCACTGGCAGATGCACCACCTGTGCTCCCTATTGAGCTAACTGTGCCAACTGTCCACACACACACAGGTGGAAAGTCATCTATATATAAATTTAATCCGAATTATAGTCTGGTCTGTTCTTACATTATTTACCTGTTCACCAAGGTTCCAGTTAATGGTTCAAATGGTTAATATTCAACGTTCGTAATCTTTCGTATGGATGAACAGCAGCAGATTAAAGATGTAATTGTAGATGTTGTCATCCACTCAATCGTCCACTCAGAAGCAGAGTGGATCTCGTCAATTCCTCGTCAATTAAAAGAGTGAAGACAGCAGCCACGTTGACGACGTGGTTGATGGCTTTGGAATTCGTGGCCGCACTCGCAGGTCCGCTGACTCTTTCATGTGCCATTTGTAGCACCAGGTGGCCACATCGGCCGTATTAAAGGTTTACCTTGAGAGGGTCCACAATTGGCTGAACACTGCTTAAGTAACACACATTTGGTTCTCCTTCTTTGTCTCCTGTTTTATTTTGAGAATGTGTACACGGGGAAACTTTAGAAGCAAAAGCGTCAGCATCGAGGACACTAAAACCCTCTCATCGGTTTAACACGTAGTCAAGTAGTACGCTTTCACGACCAATATTATCCATAAGAGGTTTTTTGGGTTAGATTGCATAAATGTTAATGTATCGTTAAACCTGCCACCACCCGATACAGATAATTAGTAAGGTTTCTGACGTAAATAAAACATGTCATTTAGTGACTAGTTCAGCACACCAGAGTGTGGGAGAGTAAAAACCACAACATATAGAGTAAAACCTCGTTAATTCGGTATTTGATCATTCGTAATTGGAGATAATTCGGCACGCCTGCACTTTCAGCAAATATACAGTATTGGCAATTCTCCTAGAGCCGAATTGCTGTACCGAATGGTCCAATTTCGGCATACACGTGGAGCAACGCCGCACACCACGACCAAAACAACAACTCAGTCCAGTGGTGGTGAGCGTTAGTGCAGACCTGTCGCTTGGGACTTAACCTTGTTAATGCACTCTGTGCAAGCCAACCCTCTCAGAAATGTCGTCTACACCTACATCAAGAAGTAATAGAAAGGGACTGAAGCATAAATCCCTTGGTCTGCGAGACAAATCCAAAGTTTTGAATATAACTGATGCAGGTGTGTCAATGCGTATGGTGTGTGAAGAGTTTGGAAACAAAATTTGAAAAAAAATATTATTGGGGCAGGAGGCATTGGTGAGTACCATTGTACTTAATTCAGCAAGGCCATAGCCCAATATGTGTTCAATTAACAAGGATTTATTGTTCATTTCGAGTACCATGACGTTTTGATGGTGATTACAATGAGCCTCATCAGGCTGTCCCCTTGGTTGATATATGTGGAAGACACAATCCTTTTCTGGTCACTTCAATGAGCTATCATTTGTGGCCAGGTCGCTTTACCTGGTAAGTAAAACAAATTGTTTAGCTTTATTTGTGTATATATTTTTTTAAGTGATTACTTTACCTTTCCTATACTTTGCACTCCTATTGTGTTTTTATTTTATTTTTTGTTGTTGTAGCGTTATGACTCGCCCCTACTACTGTACATCTGTGAAAAAAGAGCTTTATAGATCGGATTTCTCTAGTAGACAAATATTGTGATTCTGGTAAAAAAAATACTTAATGAATTCCTGAATCAATTAAACTCAACACCCATATTTTCCGTTTATTATGGGAATGGTGGAGGCAAACACCCCTCCCTATTCCTGAACATAACTCTGCTTGGTCACGGCCCACATGGATGCATACAACACAGCGTCTTGGCGAAAGAAAACGCATGCTGATGCCGATCTGAAAGCACACTCGTAACACACACTTACACCACATTCACACCACACTCGCATCACCATCACCCACAAACAGGAATCCTATCTCATCAAGATGCTCGTACATCAGGAAAACACAATGTCGTCTGGGTGAGAGTCTGAGTGAGATTAAAAACATGTCAAAAAAGTGTTACTATTGGATGGAAACAATAATTTGCAAGACGACGGAGCACGGGGTCGTCAATAAATATCAATAAAAATAATTGGAAAAACTAAATAATCCGAGTGAGGTTTGGGCACGGTTCACAAAATACGACTCTTGCATTGGTACTAAGAAAGAACTTTCAGAAGATAAATGTTTGAATATTTATTTATACTGGAGGAATTCGATGGGTTATGAAGCTCTCTTTCACAACCGTCTAGTACGGGCGGGTAAGAACGTTACAACAAACAGTTACAAAAACAGGAGAGAAGTGCAAAGTACTAGAAAGGTAAACAAAGCACCCAAACACATACAAATACAACTAAACCATTCCCACCCTACCCGGCAAAGCCCACTGAGGTACAATGAGGGAAAACAGTATTTGATCCCCTGCTGATTTTGTACTTTTGCCCACTGACAAAGAAATGATCAGTCTATAATTTTAATGGTAGGGTTGTTTGAACAGTGAGAGACAGAATTACAACAACAAAATTCAGAAAAACGCATGTCAAAAATGTTATAAACCGATTTGCATTTTAACGAGGGAAATAAGAAATTGGCCCCTCTGCAAAACATGACTTAGTACTTGGTGGCAAAACCTTTGTTGGCAATCACAGGTCAGACGTTTCTTGTAGTTGGCCACCAGGTTTGCACACATCTCAGGAGGGATTTTGTCCCACTCCTCTTTGCAGATCTTCTCCAAGTCATTAAGGTTTCGAGGCTGACGTTTGGCAACTCGAACCTTCAGCTCCCTCCACAGATTTTCTATGGGATTAAGGTCTGGAGACTGGCTAGGCCACTCTAGGACCTTAATGTGCTTCTTCTTGAGCCACTCCTTTGTTGCCTTGGCCGTGTGTTTTGGGTCATTGTCATGCTGGAATACCCATCCACGACCCATTTTCAATGCCCTGGCTGAGGGAAGGAGGTTCTCACCCAAGATTTGACGGTACATGGCCCCGTCCATCGTCCCTTTGATGCAGTGAAGTTGTCCTGTCCCCTTAGCAGAAAAACACCCCCAAAGCATAATGTTTCCACCTCCATATGTTTGACGGTGGGGATGGTGTTCTTGGGGTCATAGGCAGCATTCCTCCTCCTCCAAATACGGCAAGTTGAGTTGATGCCAAAGAGCTCCATTTTGGTCTCATCTGACCACAACACTTTCCCCCAGTTGTCCTCTGAATCATTCAGATGTTCATTGACAAACTTCAGACGGGCATGTATATGTACTTTCTTGAGCAGGGGGACCTTGCGGGCGCTGCAGGATTTCGGTCCTTCACGGCGTAGTGTGTTACCAACTGTTTTCTTGGTGACTATGGTCCCAGCTGCCTTGAGATCATTGACAAGATCCTCCCGTGTAGTTCTGGGCTAATTCCTCACAGTTCTCATGATCATTGCAACTCCACGAGGTGAGATCTTGCATTGAGCCCCAGGCCAAGGGAGATTGACAATTCTTTTGTGTTTCTTCAATTTGCGAATAATCTTGTCCCTAACATCCTTGGAGAGCTCTTTGGTCTTGGCCATGGTGGAGAGTTTGGAATCTAATTGATTGATTGCTTCTCTGAACAGGTGTCTTTTATACAGGTAACAAGCTGAGATTAGGAGCACTGCCTTTAAGAGTGTGCTCTTAATCTCAGCTCATTACCTGTATAAAAGACACCTGGGAGCCAGAAATCTTTTTGATTGAGAGGGGGTCAAATACTTATTTCCCTCATTAAAATGCAAATAAATTTATAACATTTTTGACATGCGTTTTTCTGGATTTTTGTTGTTATTCTGTCTCTCACTGTTCAAATAAACCTACCATTAAAATTATAGACTGATCATTTCTTCGTCAGTGGGCAAACGTACAAAATCAGCAGGGGATCAAATACTTTTTTCCCTCACTGTATTAAAATATTTTTTCAGAAGCAACCTAGCCACAAATGATAGCTCAACAAAGTGGCCCATCATTTGAACATTTAAAGCGCCAAAATAATCTAAGTAATCTCAATGCATGTTTCTATGTGGAGAAAATTAACAGGAGGACCCGAAGAAAAAATGTCACGCGACCACGGGGAAAACTTTACCTGAACTTACAACAGATCTAACCCAAAACCCTCGAGTATGGATAATATTGGTCGTGAAAGCCTACGAGGTGTTAGAGTCGAGCGGATCGCTTGCTCCGGTGCCAATGCGATGTTGCTGTCCAGACGGGGACAAGAATATCAGAATGCCAGTGGAGGAAAATCCAGCCCTCGACAGTTGCGGAACGTCCCAGCCAACGGGTGCCCATTCGCCTGCCGCTCGTAACGTTGGTGTTCTATGCAAAGGCCGAACGACTATTGGCCAACTCGTTAAGGACAGTGAAGAAAAATAACACAAAAATGTTTTCAACCGAGCTGACGGCTACGAGCAAAGTGCAGCGTGGAAACGCATCATTGAGTAACCACATGACAACTTCGATAAAAAAAGTATATTTACTTTACTTGTAACACAGCATGGACCAATTAGTATAGTTCATTTAACTAATTACTATTTTTATTTTACCAGGTAAGGCCTACTTGAGTGATTAACTTACTTTTCAGAAGCAACCTTGCTACAAATGATAGCTCAACAAAGTGGTATATCATGTGGAAATTTATAGAAGCTAAATAATCAAATAATGTAAATATGTATACCTCACTAACATGATTTATTGGAATCTAACTTAACCACCTAGTACATCTAATTCATTATTACCAACTTGTTACATCACGTAAGTATATACACCGTCATATTTTCAAATATAACTTAAATTATTTTAAGCTAAAATAGCATGATTTATGTAAATCCATTAACTTCTGAGTATCACTTCCTGCTCCCTTGTGGGCACCCATGGATGACATCACACACCTCCATTTAAGACCGAGGACATTTTAGCAATTCTGGCAACTGCCTGATGATGCTGGTTGTAACCACCAGTGAAACATCCTCACGCCAATTGTAAAAGATGTTGTGACATTGCTCTCCACCACCACAGCAGTGCTGCTGCTGCATTAATGATTCGGCACGTTTGCTCACGTGACAGCTTTATTAATTGGCCATGTGGGGTGGAGGAAGGTTTATAACACACATTTTACTTATGCAGACATAACCCAAAAATCAATTATGAAACAGTGGTCGTGAAAGGCGACGTTTTGGATCTGTGTGCTCCTCACACAATCCAGGCTGGTTAAACCCAGGATGGATCGTAGGCAGACCAGCCTGATTGTTTCAAACCGGCACAAATGTTCCTTTAGAGGGTTCCACGTTTCTCAAGCATATAGAAGGGAATTTATAACTGTGGCCGAGTAGATCTGGAACCTCGCATAGATTGTGAAGCCAGGTAGCTTCGACACAGTATATGCCGAAAAAAAGATAATGTCGTTCGAATGATTCGGATTGAGACCTCTGCTGTCAAACCGGAGGAGGTTATAAGCACACTACCCAGGTACAGAAACATCTCCACTCTCCCCACAACTGCCCCATCATTCATGGGGAGTGGATGGTGGGGAGTATTTGATGACATAAAATACCCAGACAAGTGCGTTGTTTTTGTGGGGATGAAGGTAAGGCCCCATCACTTAGTGGGACGCTCCAGGTTCAGCAGCAGTCTCCAACTCCTTAGTGGGCAGCAATCACTAGATAATCAGCATACACATGGTTGGCCAAAAGAGAGCCATCCCTTGACCCAACACACACACACACAGGTGATTAGCCACACACACAAATCAACCAGTACACACACCCCTCCAGTATACACCACACACATCCTCAGCGAACACAAAGCACACACAGACCTATTGGCACGCACAACACTCGGTAAAAGGAAAATTATTTTAATTTTACCAGGTAAGGTCTACTGAGCTATATATCTCTTTTTCAGAAGCGACCTGGCCGCAAATGAAAGCATAAACGAAGTGGCTTATCAAGTGGAAATTTAAATCCGCCAAAAATGCACATTGATTCTAAATGTGGAGGGAAAAATGCACGTAACCACGGGGAGAACATGCAAACTCCAAATATACAGCAAGCGTCAGGGTCGGGATCGAACCCACAGCCTCCTGTATACCGAGCGAGGTAGTTAACATCCCACCACCACGACTCTCATACACCACACACCCCACGCACACCACACAAACTACACGAACCACCCAACCTGCCCTACCCTCCGTGCTCCGCTTGGAAATCTCCACGCGCCCCGAGCGGCCCGCTTGCCCGAGCATCCCTCGCCGCCCTCCTCCTGCCTCTTCGGGCAGCGGGCGCCAGCGAACGAGCGATTGCCGTCGCGAGACAAGTGATGCCATCCCCAGTGGTGGCGAAGAGGAGGAGGAGGCAGCGGCCACTTACGTAACCCCACAGGAAAGCCTGCCCGCCCGCGATCCGCTCTGGGCCATCGGCCGTGGGACTGTTACATAACACTACAGGGGCGCCAACACATTGCGTCTAGACGTAGGCACAGCAAAGATCAGGGGGGCTACGTTATACAACTTATGGAAGGGGGGGTGGGGGTGGCCACGGGCGTTTGGGCCCAAAAACAACTGCCACATTGTGAACGGGGGGGGGGGGGGGAGTTTGTGAGCGACAATTAAAACCCATGAGATCAGACAGTGGTGTGCGTTTCGGACGTTTTCTCGCCGCAGCGGAGTGCTCATAAAACTCGGGGGGAGGATTTGCACTCCTCCGGCAGCTCCGCGGGCTCGCGTTCAGGGGTGACGATGGCGGTCAGGTTCATATGCATCGAGTTTTACACGCAAAGCCCCTCATGTGATCAAATAAAAGCAAGTTACGGCTCATATCAGCACCATAAGCGGCTGGCATGCTGCCCTGTACATTACAAAACACTCTTCAAAGGTGCAATTGCGGTTTTGCAGCGTTGGAAGTGAACTCAAGTCTTATTAAAAAAAAATTATAATGTAATATTATCAGCTCCGCCACAATAAAGGAAAATAAGCATTTGTCTGAACAATGTACCGGTTATAAAGCACTGACACAGGTGGAGAGGCATATCCAAATATCGGGAGCTCCATGGGAATGGGTGAAGTCGTTAAATTGAAAACGCTGGCAGACACTGCCAGGATTAAAACTGGCACACACCACTCATAACCATTAAAAAGCACCCATAACTAGCACATACCACTCATACATAACCAGAAAACACCGCTCATAACCAGTACACACCACTCATGAATTTAGCATCTCATTAGACGTAAAAGTAACTGAATTTTCACTCAATGTGATTTTTACAACTGCCTGCTGAGCTCCAAGCTCCATATGATCACCAGCTGCTTGGCTTCTCACCCAGACCACATTTTCCCAGTTCCCAAGCGCCTTGATTAGAAATCTAAACGAGGGCTCCACGACCAGATCGCTCGCCATGAGGTTGCCGATCCTCTGTGCGGTCGCTGCCCCAGAGGTATTCTTCCTGCTGTCAATCCAACACGAGCCTCCTCTTCCATTGCCTCACAAACCACTGGCTTCCTTTCCCAGGCCATTTTAAGTGTTCGTTTGTTGTCCTACTTTTTGTGTGTTCAATTTGTTGTTCTTTTCCCAGCACCTCACTGTGTAACAAAAAAATGGTTTCTTTGTTCCTGGGTAGTGTTATTTTCTAGTTGCTTATGCCTCAAAAGTACAGAAAATGTCTTTTAGTCCCCACAAACTTTTATTTTGTGACCAGAACACAAAAGCAAAGTTAATAATCCACTCCATTAATACCACTGTGTAACAAATTTATAGATTTTTTGTTCCTGGGTAGTAAGTGTTATTTCCTAATTGCTTATGCCTCAAAAGTATAGAAAATGGCTTTTATTCCCCACAAACTTTGCTTTTGTGACAAGGACAGTGATATTTTGAAATGTACCTATTTTCAATGAGAAAACGTGTGCATTTGTGTAATTCCTTCACATAAAGTCCTGGTCACAAAACCAAAGTTTGTGGGGAATCAAAACCATTTTCTAAACTTTTGAGGCATAAGCAATTCGAAAATAACACTTACTACCCAGGAACAAAAATCGTGTTACATAATTATATATAATTATAGCACGGTTGGCTACGTACAGTGCGGAAGAAGTTCAACATACATGTGGTACATTCATAGCTAGGCCACTCAATAACCTCCACCCAATGGATGGGATGCCTAACAACGTTTGCTTTTACTGGTAGGAACGAAGTGGACCAGCCTACAATAGATTATATCGTCCGTCCGTGTACCAACATCGCCCCCTACTGCAAACACTTGGCATGACCCTACAAAAACCTTTAGACTCAGCGACGCTTTTACTGGCTAAACAAGTGAAACATTCCCTTATAATTCCGAGATAGCTTTTAATTAAAACTTTTAAATTAAAAATTAACTCGCAGCGGCCTAAAGCCTACAGCTAGGCCTAAAGCCTACAACTAGGCCTCTAACTCTCCCTTCGTATCGTACCCCCGCGTGTGTGAAAGGGCGTTAATGTTTAACAATGTTACATTCCCTCATGTTTTTAAATAGAAACATTTAAATTTAAAGCTTTTACATTAAAATACACTCCCTACCCCCCCATTCATTTGTTCGTTCCTACCAGCCCACCCCACAGGGACCTGTTTTTAGTTTTTTTTTTATGCGGAGGGACAGATACAGCAAAAAAACCTCATTATTTGGGTATTTGATCATTCGTAATTGGGGATAATTCGGCACGACTGCGATTTCGGCATATATTGTAGATGTTGTGGCTTGGCTCTCCAACACACCGGTGTGCTGTACGAGTAACGAATTGGTATGTTCTGTTTACGTGACAAACCTTACTAATTGGCTGTTGGGTGGTGGTGGTGGTGGCTTAATGACACATTTATATATTTACGCGATCTAACCCAAAAAACCTGTATTATGGACAGAATTAGCAATTCGCCATAAGCCGAATTACCATACCGAATGGCCCAATTTCGGCATGCACGTGGAGCGACGCCGCGCGCCACGACCAAAACAACGACTTAGTCTGGTGGTGGCGCACGTGGTGAGAGTTAGTGCAGACGTGTCGCTTTGGACTTTACCTTGTTTATGCACTCTGTGCAAGCCAACACCTGTCAGAAATGTCACCTACACCTACATCAAGAAGTAATAGAAAGGGACTGAAGTATAAATCCCTTAGTCTGTGAGACAAGTCCAATGTTTTGGATATAATTATTGCAGGTGTGTCAATGCGTTAGGTGTGTGAAGAGTTTGACATTAAATCAAGCACCTTGTACGACATCAAGAAAGGCCGGGAGACGATTAGGAAGCGTGCCTTAACCTTGGAGGATCCTTGCAGCTCCAAAAAAGTACAGAAGAGGATCAAGGCCGCAGAGTTTGTAGACTCGGAGAGTGCAGCCTACGAGTGGTACAAACAGCAACGTGCAGCTGGAGGTAACGTCCACGGTGGCACCGGGGAGTAACATTGTACATAATTCGGAAACACATTCCTGCGGAGGGAGCTGGTAGGAACGTTGGGTTGCTTGGTCAATGGCCAGGGTCAACGGCGGCGTGGTGTATTCCGCAAATATGCCCGACTGTGAGGGCGGGCACAAGCCGGCGTGAGTAGGTTAAACGTTGAATTTCATAAGGGCATCACGGGGTGACCAGCCCCTCCCCACCCAGCCCCTCCCCACCCAGCCCCTCCCCACCCAGCCCCTCCCCACCCAGCCCCTCCCCACCCAGCCCATCCCCACCCAGCCCCTCCCCACCCAGCCCCTCCCCACCCAGCC
>CM025647.2:320611-346528 GCA_014621495.2 Entosphenus tridentatus
CATTCATTCGTACCTGATGATGGTTGCTTGTGTTGCAATCGAAACGTCGTATTCTATTATTATTTAATTTATTTTCTGTCCACGTGACTTTACTGAAAGAACCAAAGAGTACAGTCATAATAGCAACAACAACCGCCATTCCCTCCTAAGTGGTGGAGATGTCACCATGGCTATGTGCACTTTAAGGCCACGTGAAATGTCGAACGCCCGCTGGCAGGAGGTCACGGGACAGACTCAAGTACCATGGGGTTGACTGACCGAGATGACCGGCAGATGCACCACCTTTGCCCCCTACTGTGCTAACTTTCTGCATCTTAGCCACTCGGTGCTCCGCTCATTGTTGTGAGCATTGCTCCTCTGCCCTCCGTTGATGCTGGAGGGCGACTGCCTCCAACTTCCCAGTAGTGTCCTTCACGAGCCTACTCTAAGAGGTCGATCTTGACAGTCATATAACCCCCCTTGACACGCACAGCGCAGGCAGACCCTAATCCAGGAGAGGATTACAAACGAGTAGAAAATGCACTCGTCGCCGACAATTGAACCTTATGGCAGGACTCCGGGGTCCCATAAGCCCCTGGCTCTAGCATAAACTGCGTTGCGACGGCATTCTATGTCTGTTGAAGGCGAACGATACGGCACTCTATTCCTCTCGATGAGCTCTACACGATGCGCTAATCAAAGTTTCAAAGTTTTGTTTCTTCTGCGCATTCGTCCTCGCTGTGCTTGGACGACATGACAACAGAACGGTCCGCGCCTGGTGGGTTATGTGCGCAGTGGGACGGAGTCGCCAAAAATAAATACATTAATTACGATTTTGACTTCCGTTTATTCAGGACCCCTGGGTCCCACCATAAGCTTCAATTAAATAACAGGTAGAAAATGCTCCGCGTGCTGGCGCATGCGAGGCAGCAGCGGTGGCCTTGGGCAGCCTGTACCTGCAGGTGTAGGAGCATTTGCTTCCAGGAGCAGCATGAGCGGACGACGACAGACGGCAAGCTGGCCTACTACTAACTGGACTGTCCACCGCCCTCGCGTGCAGTCCCACTGGGAAAGGGGCGGGGGGGTGGCGGGAGGGGTGGCGGGGGGGGCAGGGGTAGCCGCCACCAATTCGCGCGGCCCGCACAACACGCGCGACTCGGCCCTGCGCGTGTCGCTTACATAACGCGCGGCTCGCACGCTCCACGTGCCGGCGGGGACATGGCCCGGCGCCAGGCAGTCGAGAAGGGAGGGGGGGACCTGGGTGGGCCTGAAAGCAAAAGGGTGCCATTACCGCTGCCGCCACTGCTGCCTTATTGCTAGCCCTCACTGCCATCTACTCAGCGGCTCTTGGCACAGGCTGCCACTCTGGCTAACACAAACGCTGGTCCAGTTCACACGTGCGTCTGGAAGCGATTGCTTCTCTCCGCTGTGCACAGCTGCCGGTTTTGAGCACACACACTGAGCCACTTCAATGGTTTTTTTTAAGAAAATCACCAACAGCCACAATCCATCCATCCGATGCACATGAGGCGATTTCATCGCTCCATCTCCAAGGTGAATATATCCCTCGGCCGTGGTGACTTCTGTCGTTAGTCTACACCGCGGGCCGACCCGCACAGGTCCACTTGTTTTTTGTCAAGAGTAAAAATGCATGTACAGTATGTATGTTGAACTTCTTTTGCACCATACATGGTGAACCGTGATAATCAAAGGTGTCGAGGGGAAGGACAACAAACTAAACACACAAAAAGCAGCTCTAAAGGAATGAGTTTTCAATTTAGATTTCACAAAATAAATACAAATTACATCTAACTAACACGTATTGTCTACTTCATGCGTTCCTCTTCCTATTGCTCCAGTATAATTCGAAGCAACACCATTCAATGTTTCTTCGGGCACTTTTCAGCTTTTGTTCCATTTTCTTAATCAATGTCCATGTGTTTTTATGAAATGTCACAACATTAATAATAATTTAATAATATACGCCATTATTATCAATCCACTTGCTGGATGACGGCTTCCCCCATGCCATTCTGGTCGCAAGGATTGCTTGACCAGACTTCACAACGCTGGTTAGCGTGCGCTGAAGGGAGGAGGGGAGCCCCAGGATTGGAGAATTAAACTCAGGGTACCGGGTTAATAGCACCATGCGTGAAACACCGAGCCCTCCTTCCACTCCTGTACGGCAGTGCAGGCAGTGCATACCAACTACACCGTGCCCTCTTCTCGAGGCATGTTGGTTGAGGCAATGGTAGGACGTTTGTTGCAGAGGTTTGTGGTTCGAGCTCCCTACGCGCTGCCCTAGTTATAACTATGGTTGTATATTAACCGGACAAGTACTATGTGCCGTCTGCTTCTTCGTGGACATTAAAGATTCCATCGTGTCATTCGCAACGAGCAGGCCATCGTCTGCTGGCGTCAGGGTCCACATTATCCAAATATCGGAAATTGCCCACAAATTGCTCAATTCGAGTTGCACACGGCAATCAACGCTGCCTACTGGCAGACTCATGCCCGTGAGCAGGCCAGCAGCAAAGTCACCTTGTACTCACAGGGACAGCTGCCAATGGTTGGTGTCCTTGCAAACGAGATGAGATGTGTGACGTGCCGGCATAAAGGTCGCTATGTCATAACTAATCTTTATCATCGTTATATTTTCATTTACTATGAACGTTAGTTTTACAAAAGTACCTCGAACGGCAGTCATCTGCCTGTTTCAGCATTTTGATCCCAGTCCTCCGTGAATCACTTGCCCTACGTATACAAACTCCGCTGTGTGTTCTAGATGTGTCCCTTCCAACAGCCACGTCCTCCAATGGTGCGGTGAACTTGTTGAACATGGCGGACTGAATCCTAAATCAGTGGAGCAGTTTTATTCAGACCGCAATAACAAACATCATATATCCCAGGAGCAAACCTATTTTCAATCAAATCAAGACAGATCCAGAAAGTCAAGCATATTCGCTGACAGAACGGACGTTCACGGAAAGAATAGAATTTCTTCCCTCCAAGCAAGTCATTTGGAGGTGTCTGCAATCAGGAGACTGATACAGCGAGTGCCCACTTGAAGCGAGGATTGCGTTCCTGGAAATTGCTATGTAAAGGGAATTTGCGTTAAGCCGGAGTTATTTTCCCATGAGGAATAATGGTTAAGGTCGAGGTGCCGTTCCAGCCCGTCATTTGATTGTTTTTATTTGACAGCACACTTTTGACACGTGCATTAGGCTATGCCTCGACTTTACATACACACACAACAACCGCCATTCGCCACGAAGTGGTGGGGACGTCACTACGGTACTTGTGCCAGGCTATGTGCACGTTAAGGCCACACAAAATAAAGACAAAGATCCCCCATATAGCCTTCAACAGACTGTTGGGGCAAGTGCTCTTAGCGAGCACCTATGAAGGCCGACACAGCACACGAGGGGGTGGGTGGCCAGCACCAGTGGCGATGTTCACACACCACACCAGTTACTCGTTTGAGGCTGCGTCGACCTAGGGGAGGCCCATGACCAATTCAGATAATCGTTAGGAGTGTTGGCCGTGAGCAGGAATGGAACTCAAGTTGCCGGGTTTGTAGCGCAGTGCGCTAACCGCTGCACGACCACAGGCCACACATGCACACAAAGACAAAGGTGGAGTAGGCTCGTCTACACACACACATACACACCTGTGCACATACATAGGGGCCGTCCATAAATGACATCACGCGTTTTGGAAGTTTTTTAAACCCCCCCCCCCCCGTCACACGGCGTCACAAAAAGTCAAACCCTCCCTCAAATGACGTCACAAAGCTCTGCTCCCCCCCACACCCCAAAACCATATTTCCATTTCGAAAATAAAACATGCTTCAAATTGCTTTAAACTATTGTCATTATAGTGCGTATTTAATGTGGCGCTGCACTCTGATGTTGTACGAGAAAACACGTATTAAAAAGGAGGCATTGAGAAAGCTTAAATTTAGCAAAAAATGTACTTGAAAATATTCAACGTCTAACTAAAACTGCAGATGTTCAGAATATTATATTGAAATTATCTTATAATTATAAAATATTCAAAGTAATTATAATTATACAAAATACTTGAAACTTTGTAGTAGAACGAAGCAAAATGGAGAGTACAATTATAACAATCATATATGCATTCCACAGAATGAAGAGCCCTGGTAGACTCATTAGAATCAAAATTTTTAATAATAATCATTAAAAAAATGTTAGAAATGTATGCTTCGCCATTCTCCCATGGAGAAGCAAAATGCTCCTTCATGAAATAAATAAAATGTGACCTTAGTAAATTTAAATAATCAAATAGTTAATAATGAAAGTTAATCAAAATTTGTGTTGTTATAACAATTCTATATTTATTTAAAGTTGCGCATTTTGATGTGACGTCACATTTTTCAAACCCCCCCCCCTCATCACACATCGTCACAAATGTCTGACCCCCTCCCCCCTAGGTGCAAGACATCATTTATGGACGGCCCCAAATACATACAAACACACACAGTACATACTGTACAGAAAACAAACAATTATGTAATGCTACAAAAGGACAATAATTACGTAACGCTACAAACAATTCAATTTAACCTTAATCCGAGTGAAGCTCGGGCTCGGTGAAGGTGGCGTTTTGGTGGAGCTCCGCGGTATTCATCCGCAACCTCAACGCGCTGCACTATTTTGCGCTTACATAACCAACGCAAACATTTCCACAAATATAAAAAATTTATACATGATTTATGAGAGCATTTCCGTAAAGTCGAATTTCCGTAAGTCAGGTCTTCCATAACCCGTAAACTGCCCGGAATATTTACGATGTGACAACTGCGGTGGCTTCTTCACCTTGACAATGGGACAACAACAACAGCAGCAGGAGGATTCCACGTCTTCTTTACAAAAGAGGTGCGTTACTATTCATCGTTGTTACGTATTTTTTAACCAACGAAGCATCACCGAGTCTCAAAACTCTTTTTTCAAGGTTTTCAGAGCAGGGGCCAATGTTGCTGTGTACAAAGGAACGAGGTGTTTAGCCAACACCAGTTAAACATGTATTTATTTTTATCTTTGGAAGAAAATCGGAGAACCTGGAAGAAACCCATGCACAACAGGGGGAAACGTAAAAACTCCATACAGAAAGGTGCCTGAGTTGGGAATGGAACCCAGCACCTTTTTGCTGTGAGGCACGAGTGTTAGCACGGTGCCAACCCTCTGCACAAATGTTAACCAAATGGGCCCTCGTGTGGTTAAAATAAAGCAATGACAACCCTCGGGACAAAAACCCACAATGCACCCTGGCAATACGGCCTTAAAACACTGTCCATCAGCTCTTCTGTGCCAATCATTACTGTGCTTGGCAAACATCTTCAGAGCGAGAATACACGCCCACCGTTCTGTAACCCGTGCGTTAAAAAGCAGGGCAGCGGAAGTGAAGAGCGAAGGCTCAATGAACGGAGACGTGACGCCGCTTATGTAACTCTCGAGTCGTTCAGCTG
This sequence comes from Entosphenus tridentatus, assembly GCA_014621495.2. NCBI lineage: Eukaryota > Metazoa > Chordata > Hyperoartia > Petromyzontiformes > Petromyzontidae > Entosphenus > Entosphenus tridentatus. Next base: position 326,082 of record CM025647.2, read on the forward strand.
CGTTCCCAAGGCCTGCGTAGCCTGGGCCCAGAGGGGAGACGTCGGAAGCAGCGACAACGGCGCATGGTGCCCGCGCCGTACAGTAAGGGAAAAAAGTATTTGATCCCCTGCTGATTTTGTACATTTGCCCACTGACGAAGAAATGATCAGTCTATAATTTTAATGGTAGGTGTATTTGAACAGTGAGAGACAGAATAACAACAAAACAATCCAGAAAAACGCATGTCAAAAATGTTATAAATTGATTTGCATATTAATGAGGGAAATAAGTATTTGACCCCCTCTCAATCAGAAAGATTTCTGGCTCCCAGGTGTCTTTTATACAGGTAACAAGCTGAGATTAGGAGCACTCCCTTTAAGAGTATACAGGTAACAAGCTGAGATTAGGAGCACTCCCTTTAAGAGTGTGCTCCTAATCTCAGCTCGTTACCTGTATAAAAGACACCTGTTCACAGAAACAATTAATCAAAAAGATTCCAAACTCTCCACCATGGCCAAGACTAAGGAGCTCTCCAAGGATGTCAGGGACAAGATTGTAGACCTACACAAGGCTGGAATGGGCTACAAGACCCTCACCAAGCAGCTTGGTGAGAAGGTGACAACAGTTGGTGTGATTATTCGCAAATGGAAGAAACACAAAAGAACTGTCAATCTCCCTCGGCCTGGGGCTCCATGCAAGATCTCACCTCGTGGAGTTGCAATGATCATGAGAACGGTGAGGAATCAGCTCAGAACTACACGGGAGGATCTTGTCAATGATCGCAAGGCAGCTGGGACCATAGTCACCAAGAAAACAGTTGGTAACACTACGCCGTGAAGGACTGAAATCCTGCAGCGCCCGCAAGGTCCCCCTGCTCAAGAAAGCACATATACATGCCCGTCTGAAGTTTGCCAATGAACATATGAATGATTCAGAGGACAACTGGGTAAAAGTGTTGTGGTCAGATGAGACCAAAATGGAGCTCTTTGGCATCAACTCAACTCGCTGTGTTTGGAGGAGGAGGAATGCTGCCTATGACCCCAAGAACACCATCCCCACCGTCAAACATGGAGGTGGAAACATTATGCTTTGGAGGTGTTTTTCTGCTAAGGGGACAGGACAACTTCACCGCATCAAAGGGACGATGGACGGGGCCATGTACCGTCAAATCTTGGGTGAGAACCCCCTTCCCTCAGCCAGGGCATTGAAAATGGGTCGTGGATGGGTATTCCAGCATGACAATGACCCAAAACACACGGCCAAGGCAACAAAGGAGTGGCTCAAGAAGAAGCACATAAAGGTCCTGGAGTGGCCTAGCCAGTCTCTAGACCTTAATCCCATAGAAAATCTGTAGAGGGAGCTGAAGGTTCGAGTTGCCAAACGTCAGCCTCAAAACCTTAATGACTTGGAGAAGATCTGCAAAGAGGAGTGGGACAAAATCCCTCCTGAGATGTGTGTAAACCTGGTGTCCAACTACAAGAAACGTCTGACCTCTGTGATTGCCAACAAGGGTTTTGCCACCAAGTACTAAGTCATATTTTGCAGAGGGGTCAAATACTTATTTCCCTCATTAAAATGCAAATCAATTTATAACATTTTTGACATGCGTTTTTCTGGATTGTTTTGTTGTTATTCTGTCTCTCACTGTTCAAATACACCTACCATTAAAATTATAGACTGATCATTTCTTCGTCAGTGGGCAAATGTACAAAATCAGCAGCGGATCAAATACTTTTTTCCCTCACTGTACGTGCCAACTATCCCATCAACTCGCTCGCACCGACAGCTTGGCGACCCGCATGATGTGCACCCTAAGCTTTTGTCATTCAGGCTTGGACTGCCGGCCCTAGATGTTAACTACCTTGCCTGGTATGCAGGAAGTTATGGGTTCGATCCCAACCCTGATGCCTGCTGTATATTTGGAGTTTGCATGTTTTCCCTGTGGTCACATGGATTTTTCTCCAGGTCCTCCAGTTTTACCCTCCACATTTATAATCTCCGTGCGTTTCGAGAATTTGGCTGCTATCAATTTCCACGTGATAAGCCACTTTGTTGCGCTATCATTTGTGGCCAGGTCGCTTCTGAAAAAGAGCTATATAATAGCTCAGTGAACCTTACCTGGTAAAATAAAAAATAGTTTTGTTTTTATAATTTCACTCCAGTAGCTCGTGTAGCACTCATCTAAAACATAAAAGGGAAATTTGTGATTATGTGTGTCTGTTCAAAAATTATAAAAATAGACTTCTGTTTTTTTTTTTGGGGGGGGGGGGCGCAATAATGCATATATTTTGCACAGCAAGTGAGCTGTGACGTCACATCTGTCATGTGACTCGTGTGCGGAGACTCGTGTGCGAAAGCGTAATGCAGTGTGCCTGCTTATCGTGGGTAAAGTGCCATACAAATGTGTTGCAGGTCTAAGGCGTTCTTCGCGCTGCATTAGTTTATTATTTGAGACGCACCCTGAAAGTTGTGTGTCTGCAGCAAGCGCGTGTATGTGTACCCATGGACGCGCGCGTGTGTGTGTGGGGGGAGCGGTAGTGTAGTGGTGAGTCGAGGCTGACCGAAACTGAATTTCTGGTTTCGGCCAAAACTGAAACCAGACCGAAAGTTAAAAATTGACTTTCGGCCGAAACTGAAAGTTTAACTACACTTTCGGCCAAAACCGAAGCCGAAACCGAAAGTTTAAATACACTTTCGACCAAGACCGAAATAGAAAGGTATATAACCGACGTTACCGAACACAAGATTTATGAAATACTAGCTTTACTACCCGGCTTCGCCTGGGACTTGGATTCACCACAGCCTTTGTCTCCCCAGTGGCGATGTTGACACACCACACCACTTACTCATTTGAGGCTGAGTCGACCTAGGCGAGGCCCAGGACCGGTCCAAATAATCATCACCGGCTGTGAGCAGGAATCGAACTCGGGCTGCCGGGTTCGTAGCGCAGTGCGCGAATCGCTACGCAGTCGCTGCCCCGCCCCCCCCAGGTGCGTGATGTCATTTATTGATGGCCCCAGAGCATGGTTGCGGCTGTAACCTCGCTCGCAAGTTGCTGCTGCTGACGTGTGTGTATGCAGCCTATCGCATAGGATTGCCTAGCGCCGACTGACTGGCTGAGACTTAGCACCAGAGTTACATTCTAAAAATAGATCTTTTGGTTGATGACCGAAACTCAATATCAGTTTCGGCCAAAACCTAAACCAGACCGAAAGTTAAAAATTTACTTTCGGCCAAAACCGAAAGTATGCCGAAAGTGGCCAATTGCCAACTTTCGGCGCCGAAACCGGCCATTTGCCAACTTTCGGCGCCGAAACCGGCCATTTGCCAACTTTCGGCGCCGAAACCGAATTTCGGTCGGCCTCTAGCGGTTAGCGCGCTGCGCTACGAACCCGGCGACCAAAATTCGATTCCCGCTCACGGCCACCACCGGTGACGATTATTTGAACCCTGGTTAATAACATCCTTCCAATGATTGCTCAATTTGTATCCATCTTCTCGGTTGAAGTTATGTCTATGTTTAGATATCTGGATGGCTTCATGAACAAACCTTTGATAGTAGCCCGAAGGTTTGCAGAGTACCTTGGTCTCGGAAAAAACAATATCATGCGAGCCCACAGCGTTATAACAATGGTCAGCCATGGCAGAGGTATTGGTTCTGCCGTGTTTCAGATCTGCCTTGTGTTCACGGACAGGGTCTGAGACATGTCGTTTTGTTTCCCCAATGTAACTGCTACCGCAGGTACAACTGAGTTTGTAAACTTCAGGATATTGTCTATTTTTCCGAGTCAATTTCCCCCCCCCACATCCCCAGCTCTCTCAGCCTCCGACTTCTAGCCCCGCCCACTCCCCCCCCAGCCTCGCGTCCCCTCTCCCCCTCGCGCTCACGCAGCGCTCCCCTCACCCTACCCCACCCCCCCTCTCTCCACCCTTGCCACTCCCCCCTTTCTTACCTATATAACCTCTTGCCACGGCAGCTCTCTCTTCCACTTCAGCAAAAACATTTTCTTGCTGTGGTTTTCCCACCTGATGATGATTGCTTGTGTTGCAATCGAAACATCGTGATTTTCGTTATTGTTTACCTACGTCACTTTACCGAAAGAACCAAAGAGTATGTTATGTTTACCGTATGCACGCAGGGCGCCAATTTCGGCCAATCCAAGTACTCGGTGGACTGAGCCATGCCTCAGCCAATCAGCCACGCCCATTTATAAGCGCTACGAAGCTCAAGACCGGCTTCGCTGACATTGCGTTTTCTTCTTCTTGGTTCTTTCGGTAAAGTCACGTAGAAGGGAAGTAATAAAATAATAAAAATAAAACATAATAAAATAATTCTCACTATTATTTTATTACTTCCCTTCTACGTGACTTTACCGAAAGAACCAAGAAGATGAATCCCTGCAGTCACGAAAGCTTTAAATCGAAAATTGCATTTTCTGTTTTGGGCTGCTACAACAGTCTGTTAAAGGCTCTACGGAATATCTTTGTATTTGTACTTTTGTAGGTAATTTTTTTACATTGGGAAATTTGGCCAATGCCAGTTACATTGGTTTTGTTTTTTTGTTATCTATGGGAGAAGGAAACCGGAGTACCCAGAGGCGCCAAGGTGGGAATCGGACCCAGGCGCTTCTAGCTGCGAGCCGCAAGCATCACCACTGCACCGCCACCAAAAGTAACGCTCATCAACAACATCTCAACCGCCAGCCACCATCCTGGCTAGCTAAACATGTGCATTTTCGAGATCAATGTTCTTATTTGAATCATTTATTTTTAGGTTAGGCCACAATATCCTAACCAATTTTTTTATGTTCCACCACTCAGCGCAGCCCAAAAAACTAAATTGCCACGTGCAAGCGTTTAACCAAGCGGCAATTAAGATGATTTCTGTTCTCTTACTGTGGGTCAAGAGCGACTCTCATAAACCAGGCTTAGCAGCAATTAGATACATCACATTTCATCCAAAACTTCAAACACCACCACTACGACGAGATCCAGGAAGGTAGGAATCATCATGTCACCTGATCTGGCTTCTTAAACAGGGGTCAGGACCTCACAAGAACAACCAATTAGATTCAAACTGGACATTAACCATAACAAATACATTTCTACCAAATATAATTTATGAGGCCCACTGATTCACATTCCATGCATCAGCTATATGCAAAATTTACAAGTGTCCATTCGTCACGCTCTATATCTCCCAAGCAGAACGTCGGAGCACAAATTACATTCCATGCAAATTGTCGCATTTCGAAATATCTAACATTTTTTACCCTGAAGTTTCAGAAAAAATAGACTCAGCACATCCAATCTTCCTAAAGACTATAAAACAAGGACAATAAGTTTTTGAATAAAATGTGGGTCCAATGAAAACCAATCAGGAACCCATCTTCAGAAGGAAGTTCCTGACAATTAAATGCGGACTTCCATGATCAAAAAATATTTTGGAAGATGAGGGTTCAATACAAACCAATGGGAGCCAAAACCGTCTGGAAGAGTAACTTTACATTTTATTGGTAGAATCGTCCAGAAGTTGGGCTCTTCATTGGTTTATGTTTATACCCTGTCCACGTCACTTCATCGTCCCTTAAACAACGCCAAGGGTTTCGCCGGGGTGACTTCACTCCACAGAGTTGAACGAAGACGCGACGACGCCATCGCAATTAACGCCGACTCCTATAGCAAGGCGCATGCAGGCAAGGGTGTAGCAGAGACGTCATCACGCCAAACATCTGCACGTTGACGTTACCCGCATCCCACAGTGCTGAGTCCGCTTCGTTTAAAAACTAAACTTTATATTTTACCATGTAAGGCCCACTAAGCTATAAAGCTCTTTTTCAGAAGCGACCTGGCCACAAATGATAGCTCAATGAAGCGGCTTATCACATGGAAATATATAGCAGCCAAATACTCTAAATTCATGTTGATTCTAAATGTGGAGGGAAAAACCGGAGGACCCGGGGAAAATTCCACACCACCACGGAGAGAAAGAGACATGCAAACTCCAAATATACAACATGAGTCAGAGTCGGGATCGAACACACGAGGTAGTTAACATATCGCTCCGACCACCCACCCAGGTCGTTTATTCCGCAGTCTTCGTTCATTATAACTGCGCACAACTATACAGGCCTACAGCAGGATCACAGTGTGACATTGACTGAAGGAATAAATTTCGATTTAAAGCTTTCGTGACTGCAGGGATTCATGTTCTTGGTTCTTTCGGTAAAGTCACGTAGAAGGGAAATAATAAAATAATAAAAATAAAACATAATAAAATAATTCTCACGACGTTTCGGCCACAACGCAAGCAGCAGTCCTCAGGTGAAGAACAGGTCTGTCGGGAAGACAGCGTCTGAATGGGCACCACCAGGCTTGGCAGCCTATATTTAAGCTGGGTTGGTGGGGGGAAGGGGCGCCTTGACAAAGGAATTTGCATATCAAGAGGAATTTTGCATATTTATGGCAAATGCAGATATGGGATTAGTCACTACTTGTGGAATGTGTAGGAGGTGGGGGGGGTTTTCAAAGTCATATTATGCCCGTGCATTATGCAGTATGCAGGATTAGCAGCATCAAAGGGAGGGAGTAGGGTTAGCAGTAATAAAGGGACGGAATTTTTATAGTAAGGAGCTGCAGCAGCTAAACCACCACGTAAAAAAATTAAATATAAATTACATCAGTATCATCAATATACTAAATATACTCTCCAATAAGCTGAGCTACTAACAGTAAGTCATACATTACAATTCTATGTCGCAAAAAATATAATATGTCTCCAGCTAAACTTTTTCTCTTACATCACACGGGTCTACCCCGTACTATATATTGCCATAGACAAACCCAACATTAAATTATATACTGCATTACTATATACCACCCTATACCTTAGACTATACATTGTAATATTACACTATGTATTATTCTACCCATATCTGCATTTGCCATAAATATGCTAAATTCCTCTTGATATGCAAATTCCTTTGTCAAGGCGCCCCTTCCCCCCACCAACCCAGCTTAAATATAGGCTGCCAAGCCTGGTGGTGCCCATTCAGACGCTGTCTTCCCGACAGACCTGTTCTTCACCTGAGGACTGCTGCTTGCGTTGTGGCCGAAACGTCGTGAGAATTATTTTATTATGTTTTATTTTTATTATTTTATTATTTCCCTTCTACGTGACTTTACCAAAAGAACCAAGAAGATGAAGGAATAAAGTTTTACAAATTATATAACAGTTGATTCTTGAATATATCACCTACTTTTTCATAATGTGTTTCCAAGTCACACTTAATTCAAGTGCAGCCTTTCCGTTGTAGACATCAGACTGTCAAAAAAGGAAGATAAATTACCTGCACATACGTTATACAGAGCAACACTCTCAATCCTACCGACGATGCACATCTCACCCTGCCCACACCAAGACAGCAGTTCCTTTGTGTCAGTGTTTATAAGTGTTCACAAGCCTGTGCAGCAATGATGGGAATATCTACAAGGCTAATGTCAGGCTGCTCTGCAGCTCTCAAGTCCCCCGTAAACAAATCGAGATGTGCCCACGAGTGTGTCATCTTAGTGGACCTAACGAGACAGGACGGGGGTCACAGTCATAGCCCGTCAGAGCTTACCATGAAGACAGTTCAACCCTCACAGCCTTCAGAATCTTGACACAAACACCATGACCGTTTGCACAGAACCGCCTCTCTTTGCATTTCGTAGACACCAAGCCCAGTGTGACGACTCGTGCATAGTTCTGGCGCTCGTTGAAAAGCACTTGCCCCATTTATATCATCCGACCCACATGTCATACCCAGGCCCAAAGCACTGGGAATAGGACAGCAATAAAATGCCGACAAGACACCGTAGACAGAAGAGCACAGACTCTCACCGGCATCTCTTGCGGTATCCTCGTCCTCCTCCTCTTCCTCATCCTCTTCTGACTCCTCTTCTTCCTCTTCCTCCTCCTCGGAATCCAGGTTGGACTCACTCCCGGAGTACGACTCGTCCTCCATGCCGGCAAGGCTTGCAGTCCTCAGGGCCAGCATTCCATGACTCCAGGCTGACCGCTGCAGCCGCCCAATCCCACATGGCCCAACAGAAACATTATCACTGTGAACATGCACCCTACTCACCAAAACAAATTCATCCCCATACATGCTCACAGTCCACAAACAAACACGTGCACAGCTCCCAACACTTACATCCATGCTCATAACACACGCGTGAGCAGATACATTGTAATGAGCGAGTTCCGAGAAACAACGTGTAGAGGGCTTCTTATTTATTTCTCACACTTCAGGCACAATCACTGGGCGACATATATATATACACGGCTACGCATAGCCGACCCATCTACACAGCCCCATCGTCGGCGTACGACTATATAGCTGGCAATGTGTGTAATCATGAAACCACTGACTGGCATGTGGTGTTATAATGCTGCCCTCCCATTAGCCACACAGCTCCTCTGGGTAACCATGCAGCACGATGCCATGACTTGAGCGCAGTGGTCTTGTCAGCCCTCAATGTTTCTAAGTGGTATAATTATCAGGCATGAGAAATCAATTTAACCCAACACTTCGCCAAAACGCACGGCTCCTGCAGATGGTGCACGTCTGGAGGTATGTGGCAGATAGACGCACTGTCATTGGGGGCGCTAGGGACAAAGCTTAAAAACCTGTTACTACTATGAAATCTCCAAAGCAATCGATAATTGTAATTCTCTCACCGGAGAAACCTGGTTACCCACTAATTCTAAAAATCATTACAAATCTGGAACTTTAGTTAGAGAGCAGTTACGCTGGAATGTGGGCTTCAAAAATAGTGCACACTGGTCTGTTTTTGCTACTTTCACAGGCACCCTTATCTACTTTGTATTCAATAATAATTTACCACCATTGGTTCAAGCACGCCTGAATGCTGATGAGATACTTAATATCAAAACCAGTGGAATTTGCTCTTGTTAAACCAATGCTGCTGACACTACACTCCCCGAAGCCTGTGGCAGCTCACATCTCGGAAGGGAATGGTCTGCTTATTCACCTGGATATTTTATATCACCTCCAAAGCAATGTGTAATTGAAACAAAATACTTAAAAATTCTGGAGAACATCTACATTCATTGTATTGCGCGCAACAAACTATAATGCCCAGGTCTACATTCCACAACCCAGAGAGGAGTGAAACAAGGCGACCATCGATCAAATGCCTACTATTTATCTCTTTCGTACAGCTAATGCAGAGCAACAACTACAATTTAACATTCAGGTGGTCAAGCCTAGATAACCATGTCAGGAGTAATAGCGGAGTAGTGTATCAACACCATCATTGCTGTGATGTCTCCTTCGTGTTTGTGGATCGGGGCATTGCGTCGTTATACGCTGTATGGTCTGTTCTGGATGACCAGTCGCATACTACTACTGGAGTTTTTTTTATTTTCCATTTGTGCATCAGGTAGCCACATCTGCTGCTTGCGCCATGGTTTGGTGCAGTGGATGCAATTTAGGATGGACCATGAGTTTCGTGGAAGATCAAAGCCAGGAAACTCCTGCGTTGGTTCTTTCACAAGGTGGTGTTTGTTTGCGAGTTATTTTGAACTCCATTCAGCTCTCCAGGCTGTGTACTGGAAACAGTTATATCAATTAGCACAATTCCGGAAACAATATCAGTGGTAAAAATCTTCCAAGTTGTAATTTTGTTTTTGACATTACACTCTTCAAAATTTTAATAACAGACAAAATAATCACAGAGAGAATGGAGCAGAGTGAAGTGGTTCGACTTAAAATAAATTTCAATTTAACTTGTGCAGCTGGTGATACTCTAACGACGATGTAAATAATCATGGCAAAAACCCCAGCAACGTGACTGCGACCCAACACTGCTACGAACGTTTAACAGGGTAGGGGGCACTTAGAACTGTTCAATCACACGCAGATCAAATCTCCTTTTGCATCTTCTCGTGTCCTGGCACCACAACCGTATGTTTATCCAGTATCAGGCTGCTGATGGTGATGATAACGGTGGCCCGGTCGGCAGCCCTGGCATTGTCCTTCAGGGGCACGGCTCCTCCAGGATGCTCCACGGTCCGTGTCTCACGTCGGTGCCATGAGAGTCGCCCCACTTGTTGTAACTTTCTGAGCCACCCCGACTGGAACATCTATGAAAAAGAGCTTGGTAGCTCATCGGATTCCTCCTCCAGTCTTAATAAAGATTATGATTCTGACTTGGCAACGTTGACTTCTGAGCTGCCGACTCTCAACAAGGTTAATCAGCGACGTCGATGCGCGTTTGTGATGTCCTTGATTATTGCGCCGGGCCACGTTTGTCACATTTTCAGTCGTATACCCATCGGTGAATTTTTGTTCAAAGCTGTTTGTTGGGGCTAGGAAGCTTTTCTGTGATTTCAGGCGGCTCACCACTGCGGTGCGTCCACATAGTGGACGTCCCGTGTTCCCCCCACCTGTCCAAACCACTTGCAGCTGCTCTCCATAATGTCCTGCAGTGTGCAATTCGGGCGAGGATGAAGTGGGTGTTCAAATTCATTGGTTTCTAGGCATCCGGTGATGCATCGACAGCCGTCATCCATCATCAGGTACAGATCCTTGTTGCAAGAGCAGTTCTCTCTCCCACACATCGCACGCGAGTACATGGCTGTAGAATACACTGTGTAACAATTTTTTTTGTTCCTGGGTCGTGTTATTTCCTAATTGCTTATGCCTTAAAAAAACAGAAAATAGCTATTATTCCCCACAAACTTTGCTTTTGTGACCAGGACAGTGATATTTTGAAATTTACCTATTATACAGAACATTCCAGATAGTAGATTCAGTGCTGAGTAAACTTGGAGTAACTTCTAGAACATTCTAGAACTTTCCAGTAATACAAATAGTAGTATAAATACAGAGGACTTAAGCCCACCAGTTCAGTTTAGTTCCAGCTGCCTAAGTGGATACATATCTGCATTTTTCTGAGATGGCATCAAGAGGCTGCAAGCATCCGGCAGACGTAGTTTGCTATGTCTGCGGCCAATTTATCAAGACGAGCGAAAAAGTACTCTTTGGAAGCATCTGCCAAGATGTGTGCCTTGTAAGGCATATTTCAGCATGCCTGCTGGGGATCAAGACAAACCCTGGGCACCCAATTTCACCTGCGAGCAATGCAAAAAAAACTCTGGAAGGTAAGATGGAAAATTGTTGCTCAGAATTTTATGTTATAAAATGTGTAAAAAATTAGAACATTTTTCGTTTTGACTTTTAAATGTTTTACAATATTCAATGTTATTGAAAAAATATATAAATTTAAAATGTTGCGAGAATCTCTTACACATTCGTAATGGGTGAAATAAATGTATTTTTGTAGGATGGTACAGAGGGGAAAAGACAGCCATGAAGTTCACTATCCCAATAATTTTGATTTAAAGCTTCATGACTGCAGGGATTAATCTACTTGGTTCTTTCGGTAAAGTCACGTAGAATGGAAATAATAAAATAAAATAATTTTTTTATATTATAATAATTATTTTTATTATTTCCATTCTACGTGACTTTACCGAAAGAACCAAGAAGATGTATCCCAATAATTTTGCGGTAACCCACTGACCATTCAAGCAACTGCTACTTCTGCATGGTGGACCCTTCCAAACGTCGGACTGGCAAGAATACACCTGCTATCACGTATCCGGGACCTTCCTTCATCCATTGCCCCGGTGCCACACTGCCATGAGCTCCCCGTACCCACTCCTCTGGAGAGAGAGCAGCCGTTTTTAGAAGAGAGCAGCAAGTCGGAGAGCAAGGAAGAAGTTGTAGATCCAGATGACAATTTCAGAGGTGGAGCTGATGAGAGAAACCCATACTACCCCAACCAAAAAGACCTCAACGACTTGATTAGAGATCTTGGTCTCACCAAGTCCAATGTCGAGCTTTTGACGTCTAGGCTCAAGCAGTGGAACTTGTTGGATAAAAGTGTGCAATTCACAGATCAGAGGAAGCGTCACCAACCTTTTTGCAGCTTCTTCACCCGTCAAGATGGACTCTGCTTCTGCCACAATGTGGCCAGTCTGTTCGAGGTAATCGGAATCGACAGTAACCAGAATGAGTGGCACCTCTTCATTGACAGCTCATCCAGGAGCCTCAAAGCCGTGCTGCTCCATAATGGTAACAAGCACCCGTCTCTTCCCCTGGCTCACTCGGTGCACCTCAAAGAGGATTACAACATCATCAAGACCTTGCTGGACGACTTGAAGTATGATGAGTTCGGCTGGGAGGTCATCGAAGACTTCAAAATGGTGGCATTCCTGATGGGTCTCCAAGGCGGCTTTACCAAGTTTCTCTGGTATCTTTGCCTTTGGGACAGCAGCGACACCAAGGTGCACTACCACAGGCGGAAATGGCCACAGCAGACCGAGTCCTCTGTGGGGAGGAGCAACGTAAAGTGGGAGCCACTGGTAGACCCCCGGAAGTTGCTGATGCCACCACTGCACATCAAATTGGGCCTTTTAAACAATTTGTCAGAGCTGTAGATAAGGAGTCGGCAGCCTTAAAGTACCTTCAAGACTTCTTCCCTAAGCTGTCGGAGGAAAAGGTCAAAGCCGGTGTCTTCATCGGACCACAGAAGATCCTGGAGTGCAATGAATTTCCCAAGAAGCTCACTAGTAAGGAGAAAACGACTTGGAACAACTTTGTTGCAGATGGTTTTGTGGCTTCCTGTGCAATCACAAGGTCGAAAACTATGGTTGAAACTCTAGTGAAGAACTACGGCACAATGGATGTCCCTCAAATTCAATATCCTTGATGCTCATCTTGATAAATTAAAGGAAAACATGGGAACATACTCGGAGGAGCAAGGCGAGCGCTTCCATCAGGATATACTGGACTTTGAACGCCGCTACCAAGGACAGTTGAACGAGAACATGATTGGAGACTACATTTGGGGTCTGATTCGTGAAAGTGATTTACAGTACAATCGTAAATCTCGAAAAACTACTCACTTCTAAATCTTTGTAGTATTTTTTGCATAACTTTAGTATAAATACATGTTAATTTTGATTCATCTTGTTTTTTTCTGACTTTATGTGAACGAAAATACACAAATTCGCCCATTTTCTCATTGAAAATAGGTAAATTTCAAAATAGCACTGTCCTGGTCGCAAAAGCAAAGTTTGTGGGGAATAAGACATTTTCTATACTTTTTAGACACAAGAAATTACGAAATAACACTTACTACGCAGGAACAAACATTGCGTTACATAGTGATATCAAAGTTTGAGTGCGGTGGCTAGCAGTGTTGCCGGGTCGGCTCCCACGTTGCGTTTGCGGACTTCCTGATTACTTTTTTATTGCTGGCTTTGCTTTTTATCTTCTCCAGGTGTTGTTTTGAAGGGAAGCGAGTGGTCTAATGTCACCCCATGGGAGATAGGATACCAGTAGAGAGCGGTTCCAGAGGCCAAAAAACCCCCGAACATATCCGTACAGATCCTGAACGCTCCACCAAAACCCAGGTCTTGTTTCCACCTCCGCTACTGTGATTAACTCCATCTGCATGCTCTCACTCTCAATAACCCACAGTGCAGCTGCTAAGCCTCTTTCAAAGTGAAACCTGCAAAAAAAGACACCACATCACCCCAGTCTATCTGCCTTATCAAGAGTGCACACCAGCTTGGCACAGTTGTAACACTTGTGCCTCACAGCAATAAAGGCCTGGGTTCTATTCCCAACTCGGGCCCTTTTCATCGTGGAGTTTGTATGTTCTCCCCCTGTTCAGTTTCCTCTGTTGAATTCCTTCAGGTTCTCCAGTTTTCTTCCCATAGCGAAAAAAAAACATACAATGTCACTGACATTGGTCAAACATCCCAAAGCTGAAACATTATCTGCAAATTACTCAATTAGAATGACATATTACAGCAGCAGCAATGCCCCTCATTGCAGAAACATGGCAAGACTCTCCTGAAGGAGTCTTGAGACTCGGTGAGGCTTTCCTGGGGTAAACAAGCCCAGCAGTAGTAATAATAACAGCTTTCCGTAGGCATCCATAGCCAACATTAACGTACTTTTGCATACAGATTTGTCAGTATCTTGTCTCAAACCCTGATAAAGCCAATGGAGACTCGTGAATATGCTGTCCATCTACACTTCCACATTATGAGGATACTATATTGCATTGAGGCCACGGTTGAGAGATGCTAACTCTCGCCTGGTATGCAGGATGTCGTGGGTCCGATCCCAACCCTTGACGCCTGCTGTATATTTGGAGTTTGCATGTTCTCCCCGTGGTGGTGTGAATTTTTCTCCGGGTCCTCCAGTTTTTCATTCGAAAATTTAGACCCAAAATGCTTTTAAAGTATTTGGCTGATATAAATTTCCACGTGATAAGCAATTTTGTTGAGCTATAATTTGTGATAGCCAGGTCGCTTCTGAAATAGACCACTAAAGCTCAGTGGGGCTTACCTGGTAAAATGCAATCATAATTAGTTTTAATAGTTTTTAAATACTCCAACACCTACAGTGAGGGAAAAAAGTACTTGATCTCCTGCTGATTTTGTACGTTTGCCCACTGACAAAGAAATGATCAGTCTATAATTTTAATGGTAGGTTTATTTGAACAGTGAGAGACAGAATAACAACAAAAAAATCCAGAAAAACGCATGTCAAAAATGTTATAAATTGATTTGCATTTTAATGAGGGAAATAAGTATTTGACCCCCTCCCAATCAGAAAGATTTCTGGCTCCCAGGTATATTTTATACAGGTAACGAGCTGAGATTAGGAGCACACTGTTAAAGGGAGTGCTCCTAATCTCAGCTTGTTACCTGTATAAAAGACACCTGTTCACAGAAGCAATCAATCAATCAGATTCCAAACTCTCCACCATGGCCAAGACCAAAGAGCTCTCCAAGGATGTCAGGGACAAGATTGTAGACCTACACAAGGCTGAAATGGGCTACAAGACCATCGCCAAGCAGCTTGGTGAGAAGGTGACAACAGTTGGTGCGATTATTCGCAAATGGAAGAAACACAAAAGAACTGTCAATCTCCCTCGGCCTGGGGCTCCATGCAAGATCTCACCTCGTGGAGTTGCAATGATCATGAGAACGGTGAGGAATCAGCCCAGAACTACACGGGAGGATCTTGTCAATGATCTCAAGGCAGCTGGGACCATAGTCACCAAGAAAACAGTTGGTAACACACTACGCCGTGAAGGACTGAAATCCTGCAGCGCCCGCAAGGTCCCCCTGCTCAAGAAAGCACATATACATGCCCGTCTGAAGATTGCCAATGAACATCTGAATGATTCAGAGGATAATTGGGTGAAAGTGTTGTGGTCAGATGAGACCAAAATGGAGCTCTTTGGCATCAACTCAACTCGCCGTGTTTGGAGGAGGAGGAATGCTGCCTATGACCCCAAGAACACCATCCCCACCGTCAAACATTGAGGTGGAAACATTATGCTTTGGGGTGTTTTTCTGCTAAGGGGACAGGACAACTTCACCGCATCAAAGGGACGATGGACGGGACCATGTACCGTCAAATCTTGGGTGAGAACCTCCTTCCCTCAGCCAGGGCATTGAAAATGGGTCGTGGATGGGTATTCCTGCATGACAATGACCCAAAACACACGGCCAAGGCAACAAAGAAGTGGCTCAAGAAGAAGCACATTAAGGTCCTGGAGTGGCCTAGCCAGTCTCCAGACCTTAATCCCATAGAAAATCTGTGGAGGGAGCTGAAGGTTTGAGTTGCCAAACGTCAGCCTCAAAACCTTAATGACTTGGAGAAGATCTGCAAAGAGTAGTGGGACAAAATCCCTCCTGAGATGTGTGCAAACCTGGTGGCCAACTACAAGAAACGTCTGACCTCTGTGATTGCCAACAAGGGTTTTGCCACAAAGTACTAAGTCATGTTTTGCAGAGGGGTCAAATACTTATTTCCCTCATTAAAATACAAATCAATTTATAACATTTTTGACATGCTTTTTTATGGATTTTTTTGTAGTTATTCTGTCTCTCACTGTTCAAATAAACCTACCATTAAAATTATAGACTGATAATTTTTTTGTCAGTGGGCAAACGTACAAAATCAGCAGGGGATCAAATACTTTTTTCCCTCACTGTATATCCCGTCCAAAGCTAAACCACGGACACCGCGTTTCCACAAACCACAGAACTCGAGTGTGTACTCAAGTTGCCATGCCAGCACACTGTGCGTATCCATGGCTTTTAGTCAAGTTGAGTGAGCTGCCACTTCGGGCTGCAGTCCGACATCTATCTTTGCATTGATTTTGCTTCACGTTCTGGTATGAATTCCAGGAAGTCAAATTTTCAAGCAGAAACGAGCATCTCACGGAAATATCACTTTTCTTTCACTAAAGTCTCGTTGTCCTCTAACTCTAGTTCAGGCCAATTCGAGTGCACCTTAAGTCGACGAGAGTTGCCCGTCAATGAAAACGAAGTTATGAGCTTTAGATCAAATGTCACCGAGTCACTGAGAAGTGGCCATGTGATGATTTATGGATTATAAATGGTTTCTTACCAAATGAGAAAGTATTACATGCATTGGACTATTTGCGTTAGAAGAGGTTTCTTTAATCCATGCTAATTGTATGTTTTACATTTCTTCAGAGTCGTAATGGGAACAATTTTTTTTTATCAGAAACGGGACAAGCGGAAGCGACAACTGACAGTACACACAAGACAATTTATGAGACTATCTGTACAGAATCACGATATGACTTGCTATAAACACAGTTGACTCTCAATTATCCGCACTCACGACTCTAAGTACGGACGCAGATTATTCAAAATCATGAATAATCCAAAAATATCTATTTTCCACAAATCTCCATGCCAAAAACCACTGATATAGGTATACATTGTTTAAGTTAAGAAAATGTAGTCTATCACTGTGTGTGCTCGGTGATAATATCACTTTCCTGCTCCTGCGCAGAAGGCTGGGCCCACTAAGTAGAGCCACGCCAATCAAAATGAAGCAAACTCCACCACCCACTATTGTAAAAATAAGCAAAAACTGTACTGTAGAGGTGATCACGTGGATTTCGGATTAACCGGAGCAACACATTTCTATGGTTTAAGCAAGTAACTTGCTATAAATATTTCCAAGAATAACAACATAATACTGTTTTTAGATGATTAATTTGGCCTTCGGGAAAATCCACGAGTTATTAATTTGTCAAAATCTCAGGTGCGCGGTTAATCCACAAATTGGATAACATGCAGGTAGATAATTCAGTCTCCTGTATAAGAAGCTGGTCTTATATCAAACGGACTATTCTAACCCCAGTTTCTCAATGGTGTTCTTAGAGATTACCCCAAAAGCCACTCAATCCACCTCTAGAGGGTAGGCGCGCCGCTGGCCGTCAGAAGCCTTTCCAAACTTGCACGTAATTTAAAATGCTTAACATTACCTTGATATTTGCCACCAATTCGTATAGGTGAAAGAAGCCTCACTGTTTGCATGTTGCACTTATTTCACACCGTACGTAGCCAACCGTGCTATTCGGATGTGTAGGGGAAAGACAACTTAAGTGACCTACAATATTCGTAGCAAACTAAACAAGCAGACAATACGCCCTCATTCACAAGTCTGTCCCTCCACACAAAAAAAGCTTGATTTATTTATTGCACAGAAAATTCCACACAACCTTCTGGCAGTGCAGAATTGCTGCAGCATTGCTTTAACATGAGGTTTTGATATCAATTGTTTCCTCAGCAGAGTCTGGTTTGCCTGAACCGACGGTTTAATAAGAACAACAATCTGGACCCGTTTCGACATTCAGTGTCTCATCAGCAAAGTCAGGCTTACTTGAACCAATGCTGGCGGATTGGCAAATGTTTCTAGGCACTTAACATAAATAGGATGAGCCACACAGAACTCTAAATAATGCATTGGGTAGTTGAATAATTATCCAATTCTGTCATGATGTGAGTAAAAGGTATTATGAGGGCAGAAGTAAAATGTATAACAGTAATAATTAGTTTATTGCAAAGAAACAAAAGTATGTACTATATTTCAGCAGTGCACATGGCCAAATTCACCCTCACGGGCCTGAGGATCAGTTGATTCGATCAAGCCACCTCAAGCAGTAGAACAATATATGGTTATTGTATTTTTCCGCACTAGGTTTAAACGTCATGAGTAATTCAAATATTGTGTTAATGCATAAAATGCGCAGTACACATCTTACATGGATCGCTGGCCAAGCAGTTTAATCTCTTGTTAAAATCATCAATAAGTTAAGTCAAAGAATGATAGGTTGACAAAGGGAAAGTAATGTCAACAACTTTTTGACAGCATTCACTACTATTCCGCACTAAGCAAGGGGTTTCAGCAGAAGCTGCAATTAGCTTGTTTATTGAAATTAAATTAGCCTGAAATGTACAATTATTGTCCCTGATCTGCCGTTCTAGATGCCGGCTAAGGTTGCTACTTGTCTGTTGTGCCCTGAGGCTCTTGTGAACCAAATTAAGCGCTATATCATGTTTCCCTCAAAAAGATTCTGTAACTTGGCACAGGAGCCAAACACCACAAAGCGCAAGAAAAATGGGGGCTAAATCCGTGCCTCTCAACATTAGTGATCGCAACAATGATGAGCTTAGAGCGACCAAGACCATGATCTCTTATAGCCTCACAAAATCTGGATACAAGCTGGGCGATTGGTGGCTATGCGCGCCTGTAATCCAGCACTGTGGAGTCGAAGTTTGGAGGAGGATCGCACCAGTGTTGTTCAACTCCCTTCACGTGGGTGTCGAGGTGACATATCCTAGCTTGGAGAGTAAACGCACAACATTTACAATTGGAGTCATCCTTTTTCACAATTCTGGCAAAATCGCCCGATGAAGCTGGTTGTAATTACCAGTGAAATGTCGTATTCAATTTGTAAATGTTGTGGGTTTACTCTCCAACACGCCGGTGTGCTGAAGTAGTAACTAATTGGCACGTTTTCTTTACGTGACAAACCTAACTAATTAGCTGCATCGGATGGTGGTGGGTTACCAACAAGTATATATTTACGAGATCGGACCCCAAAAAAAACATTATTATTAATAGTATTGGTCGCATAAGCCTACGTGTTAAATGGCCTAATCGCCATCTGCTTCCAACTGTGCAGGGATAGTGTGTTGCCCCTTCGCACACTTGGGGTGTTCCCTGGGTGCTCCGGTTTCCTCCCACTTGTATAAACACTCATAAAGGAGCTGAACACATCTTACAAATAAAAACGCAACACAGAGCCCTCATGAGAAAAGAGTCTAAAGACTCACCGTGGCTTTCCTGAATAGATAAGTTGTATCCGGAGAAATGTTACCCTGTATTACTGAACAAATGTAAACAGTTAAGTGCACCAGTGGCCGAGCGGAGTACACATATGAATGCACACGGTGTACCTTTGGCATGGAGATCGTACCACCGTGCAAAAGCAAAACAACGAAAGCAGTTTGGTCAGGGATGGGGAGAGCTCTCATCCTGTGACCAAGGGAAGACGATAAAAATAGACCATGCAGCTGTATATGTATTGATAAACAAGTTGTGAAAAACAGCTCAAAGCCTCCAGCACAAACTTGTTGAGTTTGCCTGCAGCCGCGCCGACAGCCCTGGGCAATGGGTTCACAATAACAGTGCCTCCAGCGACAGCAAGCAAGCAGCAACCCTGCTCCAGCCCCCCAGCCAACCTTTGCTCATTGAGA
Organism: Entosphenus tridentatus; assembly: GCA_014621495.2. Classification (NCBI taxonomy): domain Eukaryota; kingdom Metazoa; phylum Chordata; class Hyperoartia; order Petromyzontiformes; family Petromyzontidae; genus Entosphenus; species Entosphenus tridentatus. The sequence goes on from CM025647.2 coordinate 345,746, forward strand.
GGTCACTCATTTTCCTCTGCAGCTCAACATGGTTCAAAAATCTATTTCCCCAGGCTCAGTACCTTTCTCCTTGTGAACGTTTTCCAGATAAGAGTGAAATAATTAATGTTTATCATCTCTGTCCGTCTGCAACTGGGGTTCACAATAACTCTCAGAGAGATTATCTCATGTAAATTAAACTAAACTATTGTTATTTTGCCAGGTAGGGCCCACTGAGCTAAATAGGTTAGTGTGGGAGGGGTCTAGGGTTTGTGGGCCGAAGCGCCGCGCAGTTGTAGAAGCTCCCTTCCTGCTCTCTCGCTTTGGCTGTTGGGGTTCCAGGTCCTTGCCCGTGCCCCCGGGGTCCGTGGTTCTAGGCGAGTGGCGTTCTACGTCTCTGCTTCCAAGGTCCCGTGTACCTCTCCCTCCTGCTCGGTGGCCCCGCGTGCCGTGGGCCACGGGTGCCGCTCGAGGTGCCCGGTCTTTGTCCGCCGCGAGGGGCCCGCGCGTCAGGCCCGGTGCCCCGCGTACTACCGCCACCGCGAGCGCGGCCCAGCGGCCTCGAGTGTACGGCCTAAGAGGAGGGGGGGGGTCCGAACGCGGGGAGCAAGGAGCGGGGAGCGCGGTATATGACTACTCACTCTTTTGAGTCACGGCGCGGCCTCTCAATGAGCGCGGACAATGGGGCCCGCAAAGCTGGGCCGCGGTGGCGGTGACGTCGCCCGCGCCACTCTCTCACCCCGAGTGACGTCATGCGCTCCGCGCTGTTACCCCAGTGGCGGTTACGTCAAATGCGCCGCGCTC
>CM025647.2:372606-399375 GCA_014621495.2 Entosphenus tridentatus
ACTCACCACACCTGCAGATCCCAACTCACTCACCACACCTGCAGATCTAACTCACTCACCACACCTGCAGATCACAACTCACTCACCACACCTACATATCCCGACTCACTCATCATGGTTCCCCACAAGCATGTGCGGTTAATGCAGACTCGATACCTTGCAAGAGATGTGCCTATTTCCACACAAAATCGGAACAAGCCGTCACGATTTTTGACTAACACAATGGGCGCCCCCCAAGGGCTGGTGGAGGGAGAGAATGTCTTGCGCTAACATCTCGTCCACTGTCTGCCGAATGCAATATTTTTCATGCGGGCTCATCCTGTGGGAGTTCAATCGAATCGGGGGTGCATCCTCAGTATGAATATGATGCTGTAAATCGTATTTGCCGGCGAAGTCGCACTCGCTGCTCGGCTGTCAAATCCCGATTTTTCTCACACAACCACCACAGCCACTCTGGTTCAGCATCACATACCGGCCGAGGTTGTGCCAACTCCCCTGATGCATGCCGTGTTCCGTACCCACGGCTGCCGTCGTGTGTGCCAATACGGTGCCTTCCTGAATAACAATTGGCGTATGCCCCGCATTAACAACTTGAATAGAGGGGTGACTATTCGCTGACACCACGGTCAATGCCCCCACCAAAGAGGGTGTCCGCGACACCGCGTTCGAGGAGGTCAACAAGACTCCCTCCGCCGGGTTCACCAAGGGCGCCGTAATGGCACAAGCCGTAATGGCACAAGCATCTGCGTGGCTGGTGGAACACGTACCGTGCGGCTATCCATAGCCTGCACAATAGTATTGATCGCGGTATACTTCGTAGATGTCGTCAAGAATTGTAGACGCTGCCCCGATGGCATCTCAATACAACCCTTATCCAGTTGAATGTTAAGGGACATCCTGCGCAAGAAATCCGCGCCCAATAAGCACGGCATGGCCAAAGTCGTGGAAACCAACACAGGGCCATCCATGCGTACATCCCCTATATGTATCATAGCAATCAAGTGACCCACAATCCCAAGCCTTTCACCATTCGCCGCAATACATGGCCCGTCCACCTGCTTTAGCGGCCGGGGTGAGGCCGGCAATGAACGAAAAGTCGGCAATGAAATTAGGGTGGCCGAAGCACCCGTGTCAATCACCACTCGGACCTCTACATCCTGAATAAACGCCATAACGTCCGACGAACCCGGCGCGGCACCAAACGCCCGATACGCCAACGCACACCCGTCGTGACGAGTGGTTACAGGGCAACACGGCGCGGATGAGTGATGGGAATGAAACGGCCATGTGCATGATGCTTCGCGACTCGCCTGTGGTCCTCGGGACGAGAAGTTGACGCCGTAGGTCGCAGGAGCGCCCGGCGGATTGCCAACACGCAACCAGCAGTTCCTGGCGATGTGGCCTGTCCGCCCGCAGTTGTAGCATCTGTGCGAGGCGTATCCCCTCGGCGGTCCGCGACGTGGTGGCCGCCCAACCGGCGACCGGCCTCCCCGCATATCTGCACGTCGTGGACTTGAAGACCCGGTTGCGTATCCCGTGCTGCTGTCGCTGGCCATCGAGTCCCCTTCTGCCGTTGTGCACGCATTCGCAGCTGGCTCATCCCTAAGTGCCCAGAGGCCCAGATGCACTTGAATGTTCTTCGCAACTTGGAGGGACGAGAGGTCGTCGTCGTCGGCGACGAAGAGGACGACCCCCAACTCTTTTCGATTTAAAGCTTTCGTGACTGCAGGGATTCCTCAACTCCTTCGCCACCGTCAACAGTCATTCCAGAGCGAGCGAGTTGAGAGCTGCCCGCTCCATGGAAGGAAATGCCGCCCTACCCAGGGCTAACAGAGCGCTGCGGAATGCCAGGGGTGAATCCGTTTCACCCCGCTTTCTGAGCTGGAACTTCCTTCAGATGGTCGATGGTGGTTCATAAATATCTGCTATCGCAGCACAGGCACCGGCGAGTAACGATCGATCGGCCTCGGGGATGGAGTAGAAGACGGCTAACGAGTCATCATCGAGGGCCCTTGGCAGGGCCCGCAACGCCTCGTGCTCCGACCAGTCGACGGAGCGATATGCTGCTTTGAAGCGGAGATGAAACACCGTCCAGTCGCTCTCGGTTGCGGAGAATGCGCGGACCTGCGGCAGCCGGCGCAACGGAGCTGAAGCACATCGTTGGCGGAGTCGATGCAGCGCCCGACGCGACCGCTGCAACGGCAGGCCCCGTGCCCGCTCGCTCGGACGCGATTGGCGTTGTTGAAGCGGCGTTAAGAGCAGTCGCATCCGTCGCCACCCCCGTAGACGTCGTCCAGGCCCGCCGCCATCAGTATGTTGAACATGTACGTAACCGCTACTTCGCTCTCTCTCTCTCTCAGCCTCTCCACTGCTTGCCTGCTCTCTCTCTCTCACTCTCCTAGCCTCTCTAATGGTAGCCTGTTCTCACTCTCGCTCTCTGAGCCTCTCTACTGCTAGCCTGCTCTCACTCTCCTAGCCTCTCCACTGCTAGCCTGTTCTCACTCTCACACTCTTAGCCTCTCTACTGCTAGCCTGTTCTCTCTCTCTCAGCCTCTCTACTGCTAGCCTGCCTGTCACACTCCACTCGCTCCGCTCTCTCCGCTGCTGGCCTACCACTACCCACTCTGATAGCTTCCCACCATACACTCTGCTAGCCTCTCCACTGCTAGCCTATCACTACACACTCTGGTAGCTTCTCCACTGCTAGCATTTCACTTTATCTGATGCTAGCTTCTCTACTGCTAGCCTCTCACTATACACTCTGCTAGCTTCTCTACTGCTAGCCTTCCACTATATACTCTGCTAGCATCTCCACTGCTAGCCTATTACTATACACTCTGCTAGCTTCTCCACTGCTAGCCTTTCACTTTATCTTATGCTAGCTTCTCTACTGCTAGCCTTCCACTATATACTCTGCTAGCATCTCCACTGCTAGCCTATTAATATACACTCTGCTAGCTTCTCCACTGTTAGCCTTTCACTTTATTTTATGCTAGCTTCTTTACTGCTAGCTTTCCACTATATACTCTGCTAGCATCTCGACTGCTAGCCTTCTCACACTCACGCTTAGGATTCCGCTAGCTTCTCTACTAGTAGCATCTCACGCTCACACTGAGGATTCCGCTAGCTTCTCTGCTGCTAGCCTTTCTACCCTCGCCTCTCCAACCTCGCCCTTGCCTCCAGTGGAGGTTCAGCCATCACCGCTGGAGAGGGCGAGGTGTGGAGAGCGGAGCCTTGGACTTCTCTTGTCGTTCGTCTTGTCTTCACTACGACAAACTCAACTCTCTCCTCACACGCTCCCGTATTTATCCCTCTTCTCATTAACTCGTCTCTAAATAATCTGGCGACCTCCTGTCGCCTCATGCCGGTGGCTTCCGCCGCTATCGCCTCAATCTCCCTTCAACCTGGCGCCTGTTCCGCGCCTGCATTAGTTCCAACACACAGGGCAAACTTTCCCCTTAACACAATAACATAGGGCGGTGACCACCCGGCTAACGACACTAGTTACCACGTAATTGTTAACTACGGACCCGGGACCAACAGCATACTGCCCGGGTCCACGTGCTGGAAGACTCGTAATACGGAGATCGTAGACGAAGGGTCTCTTTCCCGGGATGAACAACCCCGATCCTTCTCGGGACTCGGCTTATATTCTCTGTGGTGTGGCCGGCTCCACCCTTGGCCACACCCCCCTTCTAGAACCATCGGGAAGGACCTGGTCCCAATCACGTGAGCCCCATAGCCCCCTCTTGGTGCCCCCCCCCCCCCCCTGTTATCTTAACCGGTCATGTGTCCTCCCGGGTCAACCAGAGTACTATGGCCTCATATGACCTTCCCCTTAGGTCGGCACCCACACACCCGTGTCCTGTAGGGTCGGGACTGCACTTACAGCATGGTGCCATCCAGCGATGTTACTCAACGCACTCCGTGCCCCTCTAGTACCGGTACTGCACCCACAACATGGTGGCATCCAGAGATGTCACGACACATATAACACATTCCTGCGGAGGGAGCTGGTAGGAACGTTGGGTTGCTCGGTCAATGGCCAGGGTCAACGGCGGCATGGTGTATTCCGCAAATATGCCCGACTGTGTGCCACGCGTCCGCTCCAGCCTCTTATTGCGCGCACTAAAGACAAAGATCCCCCATATAGCCTTAAGAGACTGTTGGGGCAAGTTCTGTTAGCGAGCACCTATGAAGGCCGGCACGACACACGAAGGGGTGGGTGGCCAACACCACGCCCGACCGCCTTTGTCTGCCCCTCCCTCCCCACCCAGCCCCTCCCTGCACGACAGACGGACAGACACAATAATCCCCTGTGGGCTGGTGTAACCAGATGGCCTGGCCGTGACCTGTGCTCGCTAATTCACGGCGCTGCAGTGACATTTAACCTCGGGGAAGCCTCGGCCAATTCCCTGGCCCTAGGAAACCGTGGGGGATGTTCCCACGAGGAGGGCCCCTGGTTGAAAACCTGGAGGCCAGGTGACTTCCCTCGAGGACCTACATGGCGGTGTGTGTGTGTTCATGTGGGGGGTTGTGGTGGGGAAGCAGTGTCGGCCCGGACCCCTTCTCGTGGTGGTATTGCAGGCATGGCGCCGACGGAGCGGCTTCTCTGCTGTGGCATAACACTGATGTTTACCTGCTGCCGCGTTGCGACCCCCCCCCCCCACACACACATAGTAGGAGTCTGCAGCCTCCGCGGCGGTCTGGAAGTGGGACTCTGTCGACCTCGAAGGTCCGCCCGGCCGTGACCACCACGGTGGCTTGTTTGTTTTTTTGAGAGCGGACCCAAAAATATGTTTTCCTCCTTCCGCTCCTCGCGTTCAGTTTGAATTCGCCTCGGTGGCGCCATCCGCGCTGCCTTCCGAAAGCCTTAGCCGTTGCCGTCGAATAGGGCGCGTTGCAGATATTGCATTTGCTCGATTGGAAACTAGGGCTGAACGATTAATCGATTTCAAATCGAAAACGCAATTTGAAAAATGCGATTAGCAAATCGCAAAGGCTGTTTTTTTAATCTTATAACTTTATTTATTTAACTTAACAATTGTTCTATGTTTGATTGTTCCAATTCAATTAAAACATTTTAATAAATACATGTTGGAAATAATTCATATCTTACTGGTAGGAACCTCCTGGTTACACCAGCCCACAGGGGATTATTGTGTCCGTCCGTCCGTCGTGCAGGGAGGGGCTGGGTGGGGAGGGGCTGGGTGGGGAGGGGAGGGTGGGGAGGGCTGGGTGGGGTGGGGATGGGCTGGGTGGGGGGGGCTGGGTGGGGAGGCTGGGGCTGGGTGGGGAGGGGCTGGTCACCCCGTGGTGCCCTTATAAAACTCAACGTTTAACCTACTCACGCCGGCTTGTGCCCGCCCTCAGTCGGGCATATTTGCGGAATACACCACGCCGCCGTTGTCCCTGGCCATTGACCGAGCAACCCAACGTTCCTACCAGCTCCCTCCGCAGGAATGTGTTTATGTTCTCATCCTTGCATTACAATATATAGAGCAGTTCATATTTTTATATCATGTGGTAATACTCCAGCACATGTTTTAAATCTATTACACAGTGAATATTGAACTGAAGCTTGACTTTAAAAAATGTAATCACAAATCAAATCGCAATGTCAGTCACAACATGAGCCATTCTACTTTTAACGATATAGGCGGAGTTTGACTTCTTTATTTGGGGGGGGGGCAGTGGTTCACTTTGTCCCTCACAGGAATCGCGGGTGCATATAATTAATTACTTATACATCTTAAATTAATGAAAGTAAATTAATAAAGGTGCCCGGCAAACTCCACCCACGCTTTTACGGTAGGGGAAAGCAGGGAGGGCTCTGTCCTCAACGGCATGCGATGTCGGAAGCAGCCCCACAAAAACACCGAGACGAGCCCCATCGCTGGGACGATTCCGCCTGTAGACCCCGCCCCCCACGGCACACACGACGACGTCTACAGTGTCCCCTGCACAATCGTAGTAACTCAAGCGCTCGACTGTTGATGCCTACAGAGCGGGCGAGCGAGCGAGCGCCAAGTATGGAGCTGCTCACAAACAGCAAGCCAGCAGCGCCTGTTATGGACACGGCGGAGGGGAGCGAATGAGCCACGCGCGCGGCGAAGCCACCCGGCGTGACGAGGAGAGTCGCTTCCGAGACGGATCTAAACACACGCGTGCAGTTCGTACCCCGCAATTCTGCGCAAACACCGACGAGGCGTTTGACAAATACACCTTATGGCAGAACCCTGGGGTCCCATAAGCCCCCGGCTCTCGCATAAACTGTGTTGCGACGTCATTTTATATCTATTGAAGGCGAACGATACGGCAATCTATTCCTCTCGACGAGCTGTACACGATGCGCAAATAAAAGTATCAAAGTTTTGTTTCTTCTGCGCATTCGTCCTCGCTGCGCTTGGACGACATGACAACAGAATGATCCGCGCCAGGTGGGTCGCGGCGTTTATGTGCGCGGTGGGACCGAGTCGCCAAAAAGCAATTAATTAAGATTTTGACTTCCGTTTATTCGGGACCTCGGGGTCCCGCAATAAGGTTCATATATGGAGACCATCCCTCTTGGAGTCTAGTGTTGCCGTGACTCTCATCCCCGTTGGCCCACGTGGTGTGCTTGCTCCAGCAGCAGCAGCAAGTCGCGTTAGTCACAAAACGTTCAAATTTTTTTCATTAGCCCCCCCTTCCCCCTCTGATCATGAATGAAGAACGCTGAGCTACTACAGAGCATGTGGTGGCGCTGCTGGCAGCGGTGCACAAACTGAAACCGTGGCCAGTGATGTTGAGAAACTGGGATCACAACAGGAGCCCACCACACAATTTCACCTGTAGACCTGCTACCTGCAATGATATCAACGATTAGCCGAAGTGGTGTGTGCGCGCAGACCAGGAGTAAATCCCCACAAAAGACAAAGATCGCCCGTGTAGCCTTAAAGGAGTCTAGACTAAAGGTTTTTTTTAGATTATAACGCGAAAATGTGTCGTTAAACCTTAACAGACTGTTGGGGCAAGTGTTGCAAGCGAGAACCTTTGAAAGTCCGCACGGCACACGAGGGGGTTGGGTGGTCAGTACCACATCCGGCCGCCTTTGTTTCCCTAGTTGGTATGTATACACATCGTATTCGACACTCATTTAAGGCCAAGTCGACCTAGGGGAGGCCCAGGACTGCTTCGGATAATTGTCACTGGTGTTGGTGGCCGTGGACGGGAATGGAACTTGGATCACGAGGATTCGTAGTGCATCGCTCTCACCGCTACGCGACTCACCCTGCAAGGTCGCGAGCGCACATAACGCATTCACCGTCTGGGGAAGGCGGGAGCCGACACTTCAGCAGCCATAACGGCGGGTGTTAGAAAAGTGGTAGCTTTTTACTTTGTCTAAGACTGACCACTGCTTTATTTTGTGAATAGCCTGCAAGGAAAGCGAACCATTGCACTTGGCACGATTGTGCGCCTGCGTGGCAGTGTGGTGCAGTGGTAACGCCGCAATGTTATCTTGGCAGCTCCCACTAGCCTGAGACACATTCAGCCACGACTTATAATAATGTACAGTAGTTATTTATCCACGCGAGCCACACACTGAGTCGTAGGACAACGTAGCATGACGGTCCTGCTACATTGGGTTTTTATTTTAAGATGTTTTCAGCCAATGTATGATGAGTTGTGTTTGTTTTACAAGTAGGGAGAAAACCGGAGCACCCAGAGAAAATCCACGCCTTGCGCGAGAGGGCAACGCTCTATCCTCGTGCAGATGAAACAAACACAGTGGCGAATAGTCAACTTGCTGTAATGCATTCTCCTGGCGAGTTAGGGCATGACACTTTCTTGACGGCCGCGGGAAGGACGTTTCGCAACATCTGCGTGCGTGGTGATCCACCAACCCTCGCTGATGTTGACTGATAAATCGTCCCGAGTTTGTTCTGCGGCAAAGGTGGCGCGCGACCCCTACGACAACAACTTTTTTTATTCCTCAAATGTTCTTCAAACAACAACAAAAAATCACTCGGCATGAGGTTTGACCCCCCCCCCCCTACGCCGACTTAACATCAAAGTCAAAGTTGACGCAGGGAGGCAACGGACGGCCTCGTCCCCAGCCCTGTGCCCCCCCCCCCCCCCCCGGGGAGAGATGAAAGCGGAGCCGCGCGCCATCGCTGACGGGACCACAGCCTCCTCCGTGCGTGCCGGATCATTCGCGGTCTCGGCCTTGGGGGGGGGGAGATTCAGCAGAGTAGGAGGAGGGGAGAGCTCGTGCCACCCGCGGAATACGTTGAGCGGACGTTGACAATGAAAAAAAAATTTGAATCACGGAGATCCACACCGAGTCGTATGACTCTGCAGGGTCTTGCATTGGGATTTTTATTTTAAGATGTGCTTTAGCTAATTTATGAGTGTTTATACAAGTGGGAGGAAACCGGAGCACTCGGACAAAACCCACGTGCACGAGGGGGCAACGCTGTATCCCTGTACAGATGGAAACAGATGGCGATTAGTCCGCACTATGCTGTACTGCCTTTTCCAGGCGAGCCATATAATGTATGTACCGTATCTATGTCGAACTTCGTTCGCACCATACATAGCCAAGCGTACTAATCGGAGTGTGCGGGGGAAGGAAGAGGGAGGGGTGCCACCCGCTCCCACCAAGCAGGGCCCAGCTAAAAGGGACATTAACGTGCGTGCTTAACCCTGTGGGCATTGCATGCTTAATGTCAAACTCCAGTTGATCATCGATTGTCCGACACCGCGCGATTATCCGGCAGCTTCCGACATTAACCCCGGCGGTCCCGGACCGATTCGGCGAAACTGGCAAAACTGTTCCAGTCCAGCGATCGCCAAATACACATCGTGGTTGTGTTGAAACAAGAGCAGAGTACGTACGGTACATCACCCCATGCAGAGTCTTCGTGATTGGAGTGGTAAGTACGCTACAGTAAATACGGTAACTCTTTGCGGCAGGATATTTATTTTTGTCTGTTTGTATGTTGACGTTTGCCAATTTCGTAGAGTAAACCGAATTTAATACATTAAAATTGTTCGTTTGTACTGTTGCTTATTCAGATTGTACAGTCGTGATGGCCACGGGAAAGGAGTTTCACAACACGTTGTGAGTCTTTGACCCTTTGATCCACCAACCCTCACCCGGTGGATGTTGTTGCACGTGGCTCGAACACGAATGTTGGCCTTCCTCTCACGTGTGAGAGTGTGGATGACAAGTAAGGGCTGGTCCATGGATCTGTGGGGGCCGACGTCCTCCTCCCCGCTCCCCGTGAGCGGGCGGGGCGCGATGTCCACCGCCTCCGCTCCCCCCTCCTCCTCTTCGGCCGCCTCTCGCTGGGCCCCCGCCGATCGTGTGATCGCCCCCCCCGCGCCAGCGCCCTCTCTGAGGGCCATCGCTACTCGGCTGGCTCACTACCGCCCGGGGTTTTCTCCCCCACGCACACGTATCCCACCACACAAAAACGAACGCAGAGGCGTGCACGAGCGCCCCAGCAGGCGCGTATTTCCCTCACAAAGGCTGGCGCTAATCAAAACGGCAGTATGAATATGCGCGTGCACCTCCGGGGGTTAAACCATAATCCGCTTGCACACAAAGGCTAATGCTAAAGGACTGTATGAATATGCACGCGCCTCCCAGTGGTTAAGCCTTAATCCGCCGTGTAAACAAAGATCTAATGCTAAAAGAAAAGGAGCCGCGGCGGTAGGACTATGGGTGCACGCCTCCCCGTGAATGCTATTTTTAAATCCTTTATATTAAGTTCACTTGCTTGCTTACGACCGTGCAAATCTTTCGGTCGTTTTTTAACCCACTTCCCGTGATCCAATCGAGCTGACATTTTCCACACAGACTCGTTGTGCGTGACAATTAATGTTCGTGAAAAAAAATCCTAAATTTTACACTTTTTAGGACAGAAATATTATATTTAATTACCAATTGCTTAATGCTGCCATGCAATCATCTGACCCATAGGTGGCAGCCATCTCAAGCCAGAGGACGAGGGGACTCTAGTCGCCACGCATATAAAGGATTTATAGTGAATAACTTTGTTTTTACGGGTTAATTTTTTACACGCTTTTATTTAACTCACTCTGTCTGTTGGTGTCGTTGTTGTTATGTATCCTCAAATCTTGTAACTCAATTTTAACCCACTTTCCAAGGTGGTATCGACTGCAAACTTGGTATACTTATGTCATACTGATGACAATACTATATTGTATCATAACAAAATATATATTTTGAAACATTATTTTTATGTTATGTTACGGCTTGGGTATAATTGTCCACGGTCAACTGACGTTAGCTGTAATTGACCACGGTCCCTTACGTTATGGCAAGCTTAGGGACCACTTCCTGGACTTGTGGAGTTCTTCCATTACTAATACGGTACATTTCATTAAAGCGTGTTTAAAAAAAAGTTTTTTTTAATATTACTTATTACTGTGTAGACACGCTGTGTAAATGTGCGCGAGCGCCAGTGAGCGGGTGTATCGCACCCTGCCCCCGCCCCACTCACGCGGCACTGCAGGCTCGCGTTTTCCACACACGCGCGTAAACACGCGCAACCAACGGCGGCCGTATATGTTTAATACACGCGCGCCTCACACACGCTCAAATCACCAACCCCGCACCGACACTCTGCAGCCCCGCGCTCGCTCTCTCACGCACCCCAATCCCCCCGCGCAGACACACCACATACAAATCGCAGACGCCACACCGAGGGTCTGCCCACACACACAGATATCACACTACAGCGATATTCTGAACTAAAGTTTATTAATTGCGCCAATACTGCCTGGAGGAGGAATATTTCGCGAGGAGAGCCTAGCCTATGAACAAAGTCACTAAAGCGTTCTACCACGTACCGCGTAGTTGTACTCCCGGCGTCGCACGGACACTGGGATGAGCGAAAACCTCACCTATCACTGCCTCGTAGCAGCACTCGCTGGCATCACACGGATGCTGCGAGCTGCTCGAGGAGGCACGACGGCAGGGAGTCGGTCTGGACGGCCCGGAGGTTGTAGACAAGTGACCCAATCGTCCCGGAGCTCCCACCTCTATACTCTAAACTTCAAAGGCCCGGGGGGGGGGAGGGGGCGTCACGTCACGTCGAGCAGCCAATCACGCGCCTACCTTTTGATTTTCAACTGATGCCCCGCCCTTATCTGGAGCGTCCGTTACGCCTACACCCATTGTTTTCTTAGTTCGTGCCTTCGATTTTTTTTGCTCTTTTCACCCCTTACCCATTGTTTTCCTGTGCCCAGTAGTTTCAGCCTTCGGTTTTTCTCTTTACACCTAATATTCTACCCTCCGTCCTCTCTCCAATGTTGTAACTAATTGCGGTTGGCCCAGGGAATCTTTTCTTTTTGCGCCCATACAATTATAAGCCAATTTAGGGGCACCACAATGAAACCGGTCCTGTGGGGGTCGGCCAACCTCCTCGTACCGGGAAACCGTGGGACTCTCCCCCTAGAGGCTCTTTGGATTAAAACCCAATGTGCCAGGCAACCCCCCACCAGGACACTACGTGGGTGCGCTGCATGCGGGTGTGTGTTTAGTGCGAGGGGCAGGAGGGAGTCGCGGCGCTTACGGAGTTGCTCCGCGGTCGTGGCACCACAGATCACATGAAACACTCCAAGATCGACCGAACCTCGTGGCTAATACGGTGAATAATAGGATGGATAATACGTGGATAACACGTGGATAACACGATGGATAACACGATGGATAAACACGATGGATAACACGTGGCTAATACGATGGATAACACGTGGATAATACGATGGATAACACGTGGATAAAACGACGGATAACACGTGGATAACACGATGAATAACACGATGGATAACACGTGGATAAACACGAGTTGCGAGTAAGAGGAGGCATTTCCACCGTTTACGACGAGTACAGTCTGCACATAGCTGCAATTCTGTACTATATTTGAAAAAGAGTTGCCTTTTTTATATGTTCACTCTTCTGCGCATCCAGAGTCAGTTATCAGAGCATTGAGCCCCGTGCCGTAGAGGGCTGGTTGTCTTACTCGAGCTGTAATCCTGTATAGCCGTTAATGGGTTGATTCAGAGCCGTGGTGCACATGTTAAAATCAACATTCGCACCGCTCCAAAAGGCTCGAGATCCAAATTCCTCCCCCATCCCAACTCTGCCCAACTCTCCCCACTTCCCCCTTCGGGGCCCCTACCCCCCACCCACTCCTCATCCTGCTTTGACCAGACGCTCTACTTACAGCCTCTCCGCCCCACAGCTTCACACCAAAAAGGGGTGCATGCTCACGTACAGCGGTGACAGCTCACTCCACCATCGCACACACAGACACACAGCACACGGGCACAGCAGTAGCAGCATCACCATCACACACACACAGCGCACGGGCACAGCAGTAGCATGACCATCATACGCACATAAAGCGCACACATCGCAAAACACAAATCTACAGCACTCTACGGATAACACGACACGAACCAAAGACACACACACACACCGCGCCTAAAGCGCAGTGGGACCTCGAAGGTGAATTTGGGACCCCTGGAGCTGCATTCCCGACCCCTCCTCGCCTGTGCGTCTACCGCGGAACGGGCAGGATGTGCGTCGCTCCCATGGCCGGGACCACACGAGCGCTGCCAACCGCCGGGTCGAGCGTGTGCCTCTGAGCCCTTGGACCTGCGCCCTCCTGAGCCCCCTTTACCCATGAAGCGCCATGGGTAGGGGGGGGGGTCTCTCCCGAGGCTCGTCTTGCTCGAGTGGCAAGAGATTAAATCGCCATGAATTGATGTGCATCCGACATCAGGCATTGCTCCGTTGAACTGTATAGCGGGTTAACTGCCCGGTTTGGATAGAGCTGGTCCGGACGTAAGAAGCATGTCCAAGATTGGCCGGTGGACCCGGCCGCTTCATCCACCGACCAAGCCCGCGTTTGCGCTCTGCTGCCTCCTCCTCCTGCTTCTGCTCCTCGCCGCGAACCGCGCGCCGCTCGACTCGTCAACGCCGATCCACGCACAGGTGAGGCACAGGAGAGGGGAGGGAGCAGGGGTGCAGGGCCCAGGTAAAAGTGACATGAACGTGTTAACTTTACTCTGTGGGCATTACATGTTCACTTAATGTCCACCTATATTATAACAAAACTAATTTTGCTGGCTGGAGGGTATGTGATACAGACAGATGGTCACGTCCAGAGGATGTGCGAGCTCCTAGTTTGGTCCAAATATTTCTTCACTATATCTTCACTTGTGTTACAAACTTGTGTGTTCAGTTTCTGAACACACATGTTACAAACTCCGCACATAAAGGCATCCGAGTCGGGAATCGAACCGAGGGCCTTTTTGCTGAGGTACAAGTGTGTAAGCACTGTGGGAACAGTCCTTCACAGCTTCTTAACTCTGTCTGAAGATGTTTTTCGAGTTATTAGGATATGCAGTAAGATAAAGGTGAGCTCACTGAAAAATATAGACACGCCTACACTAAAGAACAGGATTGCAAGACAGGGCGAAGTGTGGTAGGTGGTTCGACCACCTGGCCCGCTTCGGTAACCAAGAAGGTCTGTCTGGACTCACCTGAAATGCAGCTGGCTAACGGGGCTCTGGTTATCTACTTAGGCTAAGGGAGTAAACTCTGATAAAATCCCGGGTGGATACCAAGTGGCAAATGGCCCACCTCGGTGGGGCGGATGAGCTACGGTCCAGATGGCCAATGGCATATGGCGGAGGAGCCACTGGATGTCTAGTGCTTCAGGACAAACCTTTCAATCGTCTTGCCATTGGACCCAGGCTTGGTTCCTGGTTAAGCCCCGTGCAGTAGGTGGTGTGCAACAGACACTGCACGTAAATCAATTCATGCACTGGCACCCTCCAGGGAAACTGTGCCATCGCACCACCACACTACACACCCAAAGCCCTTGGGCGATTGTCAAGTGGCGAGCGGGGCAGGCCTATGCAACTAGAAGCTCCTAGTCACAACCCAGCACCAAGGCGGCAGCTATTAGAAAGTCGTCATGCACTCGGATTAGGCAGGAGTGCATCCCAGCACCTGTAGCTGTGACTGAGCAGCCCACGAGGATCCACTCTGCTCACCTCAAATGGGGAGGGGGCTAGAAAATGTGCCCTAAACATAGCCTGCCTAGCAACATCCTGTCTGGCTTACCGTGATCAGAGGGAGCGAGCATCAATAATTGTGGTCGAAACAAAAATAAATATCGCCTAAACATTGGATCCTGTAATGTCAGGACCCTCACAGACAACCCAAACTCGCAACGCCCAGAGCGCCGAACAGCTCTTGTGGCACGCGAGCTGAGACGATTTAATATCCATATTGCCGGCCTCAGAGAAACCCGTCTGGCGGATTAAGGTCAACTGACCGAGCTAAGTGAAGGCTACACCTTATCTTGGAAAGGTAAACCAGCACATGAACGATGCCTGCATGGTGTAGGGTTTGCAATAGACAACGTGCTCATCAGCAGCTCAAGTGAGCTTACAATTGGTATCAATGAGCGTTTTATGACCCTACACCTGAAACTCGCAAAAGACCAACATGCAAACATCATCAGCACCTATTCACCAACACTGGACTGTGAAGAAGACACCAAGGAGACCTACTACAGTCAACTCACCCAAATCCTTCAGAGTACACCAACAACTGACAAGCTGATTCTCCTCGGCGACTTCAATGCTCGAGTTGGGAGAGACCATCAAATGTGGAACGGTGTAATTGGTAAAGAGGGAGTTGGAAAGTCCAACTCCAATGGTCACCTTCTTCTTACAACCTGTTCTGAGCACGACCTGACAATCACCAACACACTATTCAGGCAGAAGAATAGCCGAAAGACCTCCTGGTGCCACCCTTGATCACACAAATGGCATTTACTGGACTACGTGATTGTCAGGAAGCTTGACAGCACAGACGTCTGCATCACTCGCGCCATGATCAATGCAGACGATTGCTGGACTGACAGCAGATTAATTCGATCAGTGATGACTATCAAAATAAACCACAAACACATCAACTACAGAGGAAAAGACTCAATGTAACCAGACTAAAAGACCCAGCAGTACAGGCCCGACTGAAAGAACAACTAGCTCAAAGACTCAGCACCAACCAGGCTTCAGGAAATGTTCATGAGTACTGGACACAACTGAAGATGGCAGTTATAAACAGCTGTGAAAACACCATTGGCTACACAAGAAGGAAACTGTGACTGGTTTGATGACAACAACCAGGAAATCACAGGCCTCATTGACAAGAAGTGGAAAGCATTCATCGCCTAGCAACAAACAAACCGTCTAGATGGAAAAAAAACAATAATATAAGGAGGCCAAATCGGAAGTACAAACTAAAATCCGGGAACTGAAGAACTGGTTCAGAAACAAAGCAGAAGAAATACAACATCTTACAGATTCCAATAAGACACGTGAATTTTTTTAAAGCAACCAAAGTCTTATATGGACCATAAAAACAGGGCCTTGCACCACTTCAGTCTAAGGATGGGACAGAAATCTCCAAAGACAAAAATGCAATCATCTACCGCTGGCAGGAACACTTCAGCACTCTTTTCAACTGCAACGCTGTTGTAGACGCCTCTATATTCAGTGAGATTCCGCAACATTCTACCACTGAGGATTTAGCTGGAGAACCAACGATGCTTGAAGTGGCTAAAGCTGTCAAGCAGATGAAAAATAAGAAAGCTAGTGGGCTAGACCAGATTCCTGCTGAGATTTACAAACATGGAGGACGACGCCTACTAGAACACCTGGACTCCCTCGCGGCCAGTATCTGGAATTATGAAGACCTTCCCAACGAACTGAAAGATGCCATCATTGTCACCGTCTTCAAAAAAGGTGACAAGTCAGACTGTGACAACTACAGAGGAATCTCTCTTCTTGCCACTGCTGGAAAAATACTGGCAAGAATCAGACTTCTACCACTTGCTGAAAAACTCCTTCCTGAATCGCAGAGTGGCTTTCGACCTGGAAGGGGAACCTCAGACATGCTCTTCTCAGCCCGTCAACTCCAAGAGAAGTGCCCGGAGCAGAGACTATCATTGTACATGGCCTTTTTTGATTTGATTAAAGGTTTTGATTCTGTGAATCGTGATGCACTATGGAGAATCCTTCTGAGATATGGCTGCCCAACAAAATGTGTTAATGTCCTCCATCTGTTGCATGACGGTATGAAGGCTGTCATCCTCTCTGATGGTGAAACCTCAGAGCCAATCGAAGTAAGGACCGGTGTGAGGCAAGGCTGTGTTATTGCACCAACTCTTTTCTCCATCATCCTGGTGGTAATGCTTCATCTTACATATAGGACAGACGGGAACATATTAAACATCAACCGTATCAGAGCCAAGTCGAAAACACCAATCACATCCGTTATTGAATTCCAATATGCTGATGATGCCCAAGTCAGTGCCTGCTCAGAAGCTGACATTCAGGATATCGTCAACATATTTACATCATTGAATACTAGCAAAACAAAGATCCTTTTTCAACAAGCTCCGGCAGGACACCTACCGCCCCGTACAATCATTACCAACAATGCAATACTAGAGATATTACAGAGGGCGCACGCTGATGTTACATCTCCGGTGAATTGCGAATGGGCAAATGGGGTGGATTTTGTGTTTATTCAAATCAGCGAAATGTATAACAATGTATTTACCAATATACGGGTACACAGGTCTCTCCATGCAGTTGATTATCGATTAACCGTGCGATTATCCGGCTGCTTATAAAGTTATCCGGTGGTGCCGGGCAGATCCGGCGAACCGAGCAAACCGCTCCAAAGGCTGTAGCTGTGCTTAATTTCAGTGTTAAATATTACATACAGTATATTATACACTACATACAATTTAACAATACAATTTAACAATTAAAGTACCCCACTCAGAGTCTTCGAGATTGGAGTGGTAGGTAAGGTACAGTAAATAGGTAACCTTTTAAAGTTGGATTTTAGTTGTCTATTTGTATATTAATTTATGCCCATTTCACATAGTAAACAAATTAAAAACACTAAACACATATATAACACCTAAAAACGTAACGTTATATCAAAATGTGCTAAAGCATTTTTAAAAATAATGATTTCGTGATTATCGGGCACTTTTGAAAATCCGGCACCCCCAAGCCGCCGGGTAATCGATGATCGACTGTAAATAGCTAAACATATATTTAGCTATAGATCTCCATACACATATGTACTTGTTCAGACAATTTGAATAGCGTGCAGCAGACATCCTATTTTTTTTACAAATGTCATTGGATGGTTTTTAGAACGAGGAATTCCACTCGCGCTCATCCAAGGGCGTTTCGCCTCTGATGATGGCGTTGAGGTTGTTTCACCATTCGCTGTCTTCCAGAGGAGTTATTCATCTCTCGCGGGTGGAGGCCCTCACGACGTGAAAGAAGACTCCTCCACGTGTAGATGTTGTTGTCTGATAGATGGGCTGCCACTTGGGAAGTGTCTTGACAGAGTGACATGCGGCGTTAGTAGTGGCACTGCGCTATTGTGAACCCGACGGCCCGAGTTCAATTCCCGCTCACGACCAACATCGGTGACAAATATCTGAACTAATCCTGGGCCTCGCCTAGGTCGATCTGGCCGTAAAATTAGTTACCTGGTGCGGTGTGCAAACATCAGCACTGGGGAGACAAAGGCGGTCATGCGGGGTGCTGGCCGTCCACACCCTCGTGTGCTGTGTCGGCCTGCTAAAGGCTACACATGTGGTCTTTGTGGTATGTGCGTGTATGTGTGAACACAGCCCCATCAGTGAGCTCCTCCAGCAGGCTGGATCATAGCCTGGGTCGCGTAGCCGACATGCCCAGCCACCGCTTGCTACGTGTAGTGGGGTGGATGAGTGCCGAATGCTGGCTCCTAACTATCTCGCCGATTTGCTCAAGTTGTATATACAACTGCGACAACTTAGATCATCTGATGCTGGTCTGCTTATCATTCCAAAGACAAGAAGACTGCGGTGGTATTGAGGTTCTAGGGGAGACACGGAGCCTTCTGCAGCCAGGCTGCGCAGTTGTGGAATCCCCTTCGTCCGTCTCACTTTTTAAAACTCACCGATTTGTACTTGCAGGCTTTCCCTGTAACTTAAGATTTAAAAAAATATTCCGTTGTCTGATTGGATTACTCTGAAATTATTATTGGCTTTTATCATAGTTCATCATTTGATTGGAATTTCGAGTCATCATTAATATTGTTATTGTCAGCTTTGTATTTCGCTTATATTGTATCTCTACTTGTGAGTGTAGTTTTATTTTTACGTCTAGCGCTTTGAGGTACTTCAATATGACAGGCGGTTTATAAAGTAGAGGTTATTATTATTATCAAGTAGAGGTTATTATTATTAATGATCATTCTCATTCGGGAATAGGAGCACCGGTTGACTGCTTGACATTTGATTCTGGCAGTGATGCCACAGCGAGACCTGTTCTCTGCCATTACTGTGTGCACGATACTTTATACCTTTACAGTGTGCGCTGTTCACTCATCTATGGGCATGGCAAGGCGTGCTTTATTTCTATAGGGTATTTTTTTATGACAGCGTCACGTCATTCATACAAAATGTGGAGGAAACATTTGCAGCCAGCTGCTGTTGCTTACGGGGACCAGGCCAGTGGGCGCTTTCCGCAATGCCGGTTCCTCGCGCTGTCACATCTGTTTCATGTTAAAGCCTCGTCTCTCACAGAGCTGCTGGAAAGTCGCATCCTGGAAGCAGAGACATTAATCGATTGCAAACAAATACATATTCATGTATCTATCAGGAAAGCCTCACTGAGTAGTAAGATTCATTCAGGATGATCTTGCCAAGTTTTTCGGAGTAGGGGGCGATGTCGCTGCTGCTGTGTAATCCCAATTGAGTAATTTGCAGGTATTTATTCAGCATTGGAATGTCTTGAACAAAACGGGTTATACTTGTAGGAGAAGCTGCCTGTATATCAGCGACAATCCCAATGTGATGTGCACGGTGGCGCAACCAGCGCTGGCACTGGGTAACCTGGCATTAAAAAGGACGACACGGTGGCGAGATCTTAACAACCTCGCCTAGTATACACAAGATCGTGGGCTCAAATCCTGACCCTAACGCCTGTATATTTGGAGTTTGCGTGTTCTCCTCGTGGTCGGTTGGATTTGTCTCCGGATCCTACGATTTTCCCCTCCACTTTTAGAAACATGCGTTTAGAGCATTTGGTAGCTTCAAACATTTTACACGATAAGCAACTTCGTTGAGATATCATTTGTGTCCAAATCGCTTCTGAAAAAGATATTTAGCTCAGTGGGCCTTACCTGGTAAAATAAAAACATTTTAGCTTACAGAGTCCATGTTCATCATTTTTTTCTTCAGTAACTCGCCGTTGCAATGACACTTATTAATCAAACAAGCAACAATACACGCAACATAAGGGGAACCTACTGGAAAATATAACACTCAGCACACGAGTGCTGCTCACGTGCTGAGAACTCCCCTGAGGGGTGCACATCTCTCGTGCTGGATGGGGAGCGAGGGACGAGGCGGCCCATGGAGGCGCGCCGCTGAACGATCCGGGGGACTTGAGGAACGCAGACCCTGACCCACACGCGGACACCCACAGCGCTCCCAGTGTGGTAATAATTGACCCCATGAACCCGAGGCCAATCCGGCTGTGGCCGATTCCCCACCAAGCTCACTGGCGCCAAACAGCTCCCACGGTCACCCTAACTACCGCTCGGTGTGCAATGACCATCATTTGTACTCAAATCCAAATTTGGCAAATTATTGGCACTTTCTTGCAGACTTCTCCATAAACTGTGGGCTCCCCGAGTTAAGACTCCGAGCAAACACTCTCAAGCCTCACCAACGTCGCTCTCCGCCAAAGGTTTTCGCGATCCACTGCACATTGCACATGTTCTCGTTCTGAATACATTAGTCTCCTGTCTCTGTCACACAGCTCTCGCCACAAAACATCCCTCTCCCTAATGCTCTCACCTCTTTGCTCGTTGTACGTCATTGACCCACGCCTTGAAAACTGTGCCCAGGAGCCCGGGAGCCCGGGCGCCAGGCTCGATGGAGTCAGAGCGGCCTGGCTGGGCTCACGAAATCAGCCCAGGCTGGACTCCAGCTCCTTTCGGATAGGGGGGAGCAGGAAGAGAGCTGTGTGGGGAGCCACCGTGATGATGATTCTACGCTAAGGGAGAGGGAACCTGGCTGGGCCAGGGAGGCACGGTTGGATATGTACGGTGCGAAAGATGTTCAACATACATACAAAAAGTCAAAAGATACCTGAATAGCCTTAACAGCCTGTTGGGGCAAGTGCCGATAGCGAGCACCTATGAAGGTCGGAACGCTACACGAGGGGATGGGTGGCCAGCACCACGCCCGGCCGCCTTTGTCTCCCTCCTGGCAATGTTTTTACACGTAGCATTAGGTACTCAATTGAGGCTGAGTCTACCTAGGGGCAGCCCAGGACCGGTTCAGATATACGTCACTGATGTTGGCCGTGAGTGGGAATCCAACTCGGGTCGTTGGGTTTCGTAGCGCAGGCACGCTAACCGCTACACCACCGCTCCATGTAGGCCTCGGCAAGGTAAGGTAAAAGTTAAAAGGTAAAAACAACAAGCCTACCTTTACCCTACCTTTTACCTTACCACAATACAATCACTCTACCCTTACCTTTTACCCTTTAGCAGGTAACGTACAAGGTAAAAGGTAAAAAGCAACGAGCTTACCTTTACCCTACCTTTTACCCTTACCTCATACAAATTACCCGATTACAGGGTAATTACTAGGGAACAATTACACATGAACACGGTTTATAACGGTAAATGCTAGGTAGAGCGCTTTAATCATATAGAATACTCTCGATTATTCCAATTTTACACGCTTTCTTTTAACTCACTCTGTTGTTGTCGTCGTTATTATCGTTGTATCCTCAAATCTTGAAACTCAATTTTTACCCACTTCCTAATGTGGTATCGACTGCAAACTTGGTATACTTAGGTCATACTGATGACAATACTATATTCTATCATAAAACTATATATTTTTAAACAATCTTTTTTATTTGTTATGTTTCGGCTTGGCTCTAATTGTCCACGCTCAACTGACGTTGGCTGTAAATCACCACGGTTCCTTACGTTGTGGCGAGCTTCGGGGCTACTTCCTGGAGTCGTGGAGTTCTGTCATTACTCGTACATTTCATGAAAGCGTGTTTTTTTTATCAAGTTTGTTTTAATCTTACTTATTAAATGTAGGCCACGGACTGCGCAACGGAGCTTTTAGCGGTAAACAAGGTACCGTATTTACCGGGTAATACTTTGCGCTATCTTTACCCTACCGGGTAATTCTTCCGAGCTACCTTTACCCTACTCTTTACCTTACCCCTTGGCATGTCGACATCTTTACCCTTTACCTTTACCCTTTTACCCGGTAAAAAGGGTAAATTACCTTACCTTGCCGAGGCCTAGCTCCATGTGTAGAGCTGTTACGAATGGGAAACAAACACACTGGGCGTGGTCATGGCCGTACGCCGAGAGGTGCTTACATCCACGTCTGCACCGTTTAGCCTGGGGGGCTAACACGGAGCTGGGATCCCCCGCGGCCCCACCCCTCAGGGGGGAGTTGCTATAAAAGGCGGGGAGCCGGAGGGCTCGGGAGTTAGTGTGTTCAGCTTAACCAGCGAAGAAAGAAGACCTGCTAGATAGGCCCTGGGACTCCCCTGGATCGCTGTCCTTCTAAGGACCGACCAGGGCAAGCCAGCGGCGTGGCCCCAAGAGCCCAGAGCCGATGCTCTTATAAGAGCCGGTCTGGGGACTCAGGGTGCCGGAATCTCAGCTTAACCAGGGCTGAGTTAGCTAGCCTCGCCTAGCCCAGTAGTGGAGGACCTAGGAGTAGGCTAGCTGTGACATAGATTGTTGATCTCCCAGTTAGACGGGTGAAGGGGCCGATACCCCTTCGAGTGTAGTACATCTCGGCCTGTTATGTGCTTGGTGTTTAATAAATAAGTGTGCTTCCGACTACGTCGTCAAAGTGTCCTGGAACCTACTACACATGTATACATCATCACACACCCGCCGAGCGCAGTCTCTCAGCCAAGCCGCCTGCATCACTGAGGCGGCACGCTCCCCGGCAAACCATGGAAGCGCGTGGCACAGGCCGGCAGTGGCAATGCTACTCAATTTCGCAGTGTTGCCCATTGAGTGAACTCAACCCGTGTGTGTTGCCCCTGTATGTTCTGTGGTGGTGGTGGTGGTGGTGGAGGAGTGCAGGTGCAGCAGCAGGGAGGTCGAGCCCTGGCAGGTGACGGTGCAGTGAGGCTGGACCACGGTTCTCCGGAGTCGGCGTGGTCCGATCTGCACGTGGAGAATGGTATACGCCACTATCTTACTGGGGCCGATCCATTAGCCAGCTCAGGGGTCAATCATTGACCCACAAAGTCAGCAAACACTTTGCCTTGCCAGTGGTCGAGCTCAAGTAGTGATCGCCACCAAATATACAGCAGGCATCGTGGTCGAACCCACGACCTCCTGTATACCAGGTGAGGTAGTTTACATCTCCTGGCCACCGTGGCGCCAGAAGGAATTAGTGAGTGAGAGAGCGTGTGGAGCAACTGAGTGCAGAAGAGGCACGGGATTCTCGTGACCGGGGAGGGTATTCTGATGAACAGGGGCTTGATAAAAACAAAGTCCTGCTTCGAACAGTCTTTCGTCTGTGCTTGGGTACAATTGACCAGACGTTCTCTACCTGGCAGGATGCACAGAGTTAAATCGTGACTTAAAGCTTTCATGACTGCAGGAATTAATATTCTTTGGGTCTTTCGGTAAAGTCACGTAAATAGGTTCAAATTATCTTCTTGGTTCTTTCGGTAAAGTCACGTAGAATGGAAATAATAAAATAATAAAAATAAAACATCAAATAATTCTCACGACGTTTCGGCCACAACGCAAGCAGCCGTCCTCAGGTGAAGAACATGTCTGTCGATAAGACAGAGTCTGAACTTCAGACTCTGTCTTATCGATGAATCCCTGCAGTCACGAAAGCTTTAAATCGAAATAGGTTCAAATTAATCAAAAATATAAAAAACTACGACGTTTCGATCACAACACAAGCGATCGTTATCAGGAGGATGACGATCATCAGGAGGATGACGATCGCTTGTGTTGTGATCGAAACGTTGTAGTTTTTTGTTTACTTAATTTTTTTTATTAATTTACTTATTTACGTGACTTTACCGAAAGGCCCAAAGAAAACGCACAGAATGAAACACCACCAAGCTTAGAGCGTATATTTAAGCTGGGTTGGAGGGGGGAAGAAGAGCGCCTTGACAAAATAATTTGCATATCAAGAGGAATTTAGCATATTTATGGGAAAGAACCAAGAAGATGAATCCCTGCAGTCACGAAAGCTTTAAATCGAAATTTAAGACGCATAGAGTTGCCCGTCTGGACCAGGGGTCGGCAGCCTGTGGCCTGTGGAGCTGCATCCGGTCGCTCGTTGGCTTCCTCGTTGCGAGCAGCCGGGTTTTTTAAATGTAAATCTTCAACGTAATTTAACGTCAAGATAATTAAATATGGCAGGGAATGGGTCACTGTGGAATGTCTTGGTGACAAGAAAATGTACGACAGTCAAACTGGGAACTAAGTAGACGCAGTTTATTCCATCATCTATTTTGTTTATTTGAGTCCGAATGTGTTGTTGTCGTCTGCTGTGTTTGTGTACAAGTGGCTCTGCATGTGATGCGGCTCTCGAACTATTTTGATCGCATACAAAAACAAGGCATCTTATTTCAAAGGCTGCCGACTCTAGATAGACAACCTACCAAGCAACCACAGCTGAGCATTGCTACTGGCTTTGCTGTGAAGCTTTGCGACATTCTTTTCACCATAAGTGAACTGTGGCCTACGGATTGTGTCGACTTAAAATTAAACATTAGAAGACGACCCTGAGGTAAACATCATATCACACATTTTAATAAACAGTCACTTATATATTTTTTTAAAGGTTCAAGTCGTGTGAGTACAATGCCAGTGTGTGTTTTGCCACACACCCCTCCGGCCACCAGACACAGGCGAATACGTAATCTGTTTGGTCCGGCACACCGCTGCGCTGCAGGGCGATGCTTTACTGGCTGCTTCGTTCACGCCCGCGACTTTCATTTGTTCGACCGTGAGCCGCGCAAGGCGGGCGGGCGACGACGACACCCTCGGGCATTGCAACTCGCGCGAGCTGGCGCAGACGATACCATTCGTGGAGGGTAGGATCGGACGCCCGAGGCTGCGCGCCAAATCGGTTGTGCCCGGTTCGGATTGCGACGGTCGCCTTCAGTGGAGTTGACATCTCAACGGGAGGCGTTAGGGAGGCAAGCGGCGCGAGAATTGAGGAGAGAAGCTGAGTTGGAGACGTTACTTGTGCAAGACTTTGTCGCCTGGTGAGCGGCAAATGTCAATTTGACCCTTCGCTGCCAAGGACGCTTTCGCTATCAGGGGTCGGCGCTGGTGCGCTAGGAGATGTTAACTCCCTCGCCTGGTATGGAGGAGGTCGTGGGTTCCATCTCGACCCCTTGACGCCTGCTGCTGTATATTTGGAGTTTACGTGTCTCTCATCATCATCACGGTGGCTAGGAGATGTTCACTCCCTCGCCTGGTATGAAGGAGGTCGTGGGTTCCATCCCGACCCCTCGACGCCTGCTGCTGCTGTATATTTGTGGTATATTTGGAGTTTGCGTGTCTCTCTCTCCCCGTGGTCGCATGCATTTTCTCCAGGCCCACCGGTTCCCCCCACATTTAAAATAAACATCACGCGTTTAGAGTATTTGGCTACTGCTATAAATTTGCACACGATACGCCATACTTCGTTGAGCTCATCATTTGCGGCCAGGTCTGCTTCTGAAAAAAACAGCTCTATAGCACCTCAGTCGGGCCTGACCTGGTTAAAATGTAAAATAAAATATAGTTTAGTTTTAAATAGTTTGTATTATTGTGCGAATGTAACATCGCGCAAGTGAGCATGAAGTCTCTGTTTGTTGACCCCGCACAAACTCAAAGAGACTCTCTCAGCGTTCGTTGTGAGCGCTCCCTCACGATGCGCACGGCGACGGCTCCGGTGATGGCCGGGTTGTACTGCACACCGCAATGTCTCTACGACCCCGGGGGGGGGGGATTTTGGAAAGTCGACGTACGAAGAGTTTTATGCTGCGGCACATTCGTACGTTTCCGCGAGTCACACACAAAAAGCCCCAGTGCCGTCGTTTATTATCCACGCCCTCTGGATGTTTCCCCGAGTGGAAACAACGAGAATAGTGTTTTATTTAATTATTATTGTTGCAAGTCCTTGTAAATTGCAAGTACATCTTAAAACTTTTTTTTTTGCCAAGAATGTCTGCGTGTCCGAGGGCGGGCAGGGGGGGGTGTGAGTTGTTTTTTCTATGGGAACATCACGAACGTTAGCGGAAGGGTTACCAGAGGTATGCCGTGGTTGGGTGGGAGGCATGGGGTTTGGCAAAGGGAAGTAGTAGTACGTAGTAATAGTATGTAGTCGTAGGTAGTAGTACATAGTAGAATGTAGTAGTACTCAGTTGTACGTATGTAGTAGTATGTCATAGTACGTAATAGTATGTAGTTGTCTCAGCCTCGCTGTGCGCTCCGTTGCACCACTATCCGAGTAGATAACCTCGCATTCAATAAACCTTCAGAGTCAGGGTGAACATCCGACTCCAAACATATTTAATGAACGAGGTAAAACTGATGGAAAAACACAGCGCAAATACAGCATCTGTTAATACTTGGAAATATCAATACAATGAATGAACACTACAGCATCATAACATTGTCTTGGATAACGTGAAACTCAACAATAGATCCTGGATGAACCAGGCACCTACATTAGTACTGAACAGCTATACAAGAGAATAAGCTACTGTGTTAAATAAGGGCACATCGTGTAATCACCATACTGAAGCCTAAATGTACAGCACTACACATAACACTGACTCGACTTATTCAATTACAAGTAACATTCACAATAAGGTGAGTGGCAGGCTTCGTTGTTAACTAGGCCTCATATTTATCATAACAATTTAACAGCATTATAAAGGCATTTACAGCACGATAACGGCCATTCTAACATTATAACAGCATTCCCAGTATTATAAGAACATAAACGAACTTACAAACAATGATTCTTAAAGTACCAACCATTGCGCCAATTGGCCAACTTTCAGGGAATATTGTAGAGCCGCGTGGTCCGTGCGCACAATAAATTTGCGGCCATACAAATACGGCCGGTATTGACGGACAAAATGCACTATAGCCAACAGTTCCCGGCGGGTAACGCAGTAGCGGGTCTCCGCCGGAGATAAAACGCGGCTCCTGTAAGCCACCACGCGCTCAACGCCACCCTTAAACTGCGATAGGACGGCCCCAATCCCCGTGTCATTAGCGTCAGTATCCAGAATAAAAGACAGAGTGAAATCAGGGTAGTCCAGCGTCGGCGCTGACGCCAAGCGATCGCGTAGGCCATGAAACGCCGCCTCCTCCGCCAGCCCCCAGCTGAACCTCCGGTTCTTTGCCGTAAGGAGGTGCAACGGCCTAGCGATCGTGGCAAAATTTGGAACGAACCTGCGATAACAGGAAACGAACCCGACAAAACGACGCACGTCACACACCGTGGCCAGAATCGGCCAGTCCCGGACGCACGCCGTTTTTTCTCACGACGTTTCGGCCACAACGCAAGCAGCCGTCTACTCCCCTTCTACGTGACTTTACCGAAAAAACCAAGAAGATGAATT